>JABCKJ010000529.1:0-12997 GCA_018850815.1 Asterophora lycoperdoides
TTCGGCAGTCGACCTCCCGACAAGGGGTGGGGAAGGGAAAGCAGACGTCAGATACGGATATCCGAAGCCTGCGTAGGTTCAACCAAAGTATCTACGTCTGGCTTTGGGAGACTAAGATAAGCTGATGTCGAGTCAAGTGTTGGACTACATATTAGTGCAAGTTGAGTGTAAGTGTTGGTGTACAGTAAGCATAAGACGATCATCAACACGACCCTGAGAAGGTTTGACCCGTCCATTGGTCAATGGTCCACGGCGGTAATCCCGTCGAGCTGCGAGCACACTGATGAGCTCGACGTTGGCGTCGACTTTCCTCGTCCTCGTTCTTATCGCAGCTGTCAACTGCAGCTGAGGTTCACTTATCGTTATCAGCTGATTCATTTGATCTGTCGTCCCGTCCCGGCTGAAGATGCATATGTTTCGCAGAGTCTCACCCGCCCTCAAGTCTGTTCGCAACTACACCATGGCCCAGCACGCGATCGTTAACATCTCTGCGCTTAACAAGCAGATAATTGTTCCTACGGGCCTTTTTATCAACAACGAGTTCGTGCCATCGGTAGATTCCAAGGAATTGATTCAGTATGTCCTAAATTTCTCCAGTGGGACCCGATAAGCACGCTAACCTTAAATCGGATGATCAGCGCTGTGAATCCTGCTACAGAGGATGTGATCTGTTCTGTTGTGGCTGGTGCGATACGAATGTGTTCTTCCTTATTCTTGGCTCAACCATGTTACCCAAGCATCGTCGAAGGATATTGACGTTGCGGTCGCTGCTGCTCGAAATGCCTTTAAGTCAACTTGGGGAAAGAATGTCACTGGATTTGAAAGATCTAGGCTGATTAGCAAGCTTGCTGACCTGATTGAGAGGGATGCTCAAGATCTCGCAGAGCTTGAGGCGCTCAACAACGGGAAGCCTGCTAGAATTGCCAGGTGATGTCATCAGTGGTGAAATCTGTATATCATATTCAAGCTATGTACTCAACAGGGATTTTGATATTGGAGACAGCGTTCAGTGCCTCAGGTATTACGCCGGATGGGCCGACAAAATAACTGGCCAGGTGCATCTCTTTTTTCTTTCATTTGTTGCCGCCTTGTCTGAACCGTTTCTCATAGACCCTGGAGGTTGACAACAAATCCAAGCTTGCTTTCACCCGTCACGATCCCATTGGTGTCTGCGGTCAGATGTATGCCAGCTCCTGTAGCATTTTTGATTCAATGACCTGACCATATCTTTAGCATTCCGTGGAACTATCCCATCAACATGTGGTAAGTATGGCATCTCCTCTGAGCTGCGTTGCGGTCTAAGCCTTCCCAGGGCATGGAAAGTCGCACCAGCGCTGGCCGTAGGCTGTACTATCGTCATGAAGCCTTCGGAACTTTGTCCCTTGACGGCGCTTGTAATTTCCTTATTATTAGCTCTGCCTTCGAATCTCACAAATGATATTTTCAGAAATTGTCAGAACTTGTCAAGGAGGCAGGGTAAGGATGTCCATCCAGAGACATAGTTTTTGGCTAGACTTGGATATCTTTCCCGCGCAGCTTTCCGCCTGGTGTTATCAACACGGTCCCTTCACTCGGCCATATTGGTGGCGCTGCGCTGGCGGCACACCCAGATGTCGATAAAGTGGCCTTTACTGGCTCCACGATTACTGGCCGCAAGGTGATGGAGGCTGCAGCAAAGAGTAATTTGAAGAAGGTCAGGGCTTTCTCTCCATCACGTCGACCACCTGATGCGAGGCCGACCAGGTTTCGCTCGAGCTTGGGGGAAAGTCCCCCCATCTTGTTTTCGAATCTGCTGACTTGGATCAAGGTGAGTCGAGGTCCGTGGAAAGCTATGTCGTTTTTTGCCTATCAAGATCCCATTCATGTGTTGGACGGGACCTTCATTTCTCGATTGCTATTGGAGTTGGATATTTGCACCAGGGTCGTCACCGGGATTCTGTAAGGGGCCTTCGTACGAAGCAAGACCGAAGCAGGTTCAAGGCACCCTGCTTCGGTGGGGCACTATCCTAGATTGAAAGTTCTGCTTTTCTCACCATGCGATTATCCTTGTTGCAAAGATACCTTGACGCTCACTTCCGGTCCTTCAACCAGCCGCCAACTGGGCCGCACTTGGGATATGCTACAATTCTGGCCAGGACTGCACTGCTGGATCACGAGTTTACGTTCAGAATTCTGTCTACGATAAATTCATACAGCTGCTCGTGTCCAAGGTAAAGGCACAGGTGGTCGGTGATGGGTTGGACGAGAAGTCGGGAGGCGGTCCCGTGGTACTTTCCCCTTCTTTTTTTCGTATTTGCCCTTTTGATTTTTGCGCTCCTTAGGTCTCCAAAACTCAGTATGACAAGGTTTGGAGCTATATCGAGGCCGGCAAACAGGAAGGTGCCAAGGCGATCCTCGGTGGGGACAAGCGACTGGGGAAAGGATTTTATGTCGACCCTACGAGTGGGTTTATACAATTCAGTCCATATGTGTATACGAATGGGGCTGATCATCATTCTGTTCTCTAGTCTTTACAGATATCCGACCCGAAATGAAGATTGTAAGGGAATTCGACGATAAATATTTGCACTGCTCACTTATCATGCCAACCAGGTAAAAGAAGAGGTAAGAACGGGGCTCTTTGCTTCCTTTGGCGCCTCACTTCACCTCTGACATGTTTTGCGATTCAAGATCTTCGGTCCGGTCTTGTCTGTTGGGCGTTTTGATACTGAAGATGAAGCCATTGCTCTTGCCAACGACACGACCTATGGGTTAGGTGCAGGTCTTCACTCAAGTACGCCTACACTTCTGATACGTGCTCAGACGCCAAAATAACTGACTGGTTCCTCATCTTTATAGACGACGCAAACCAATGCATGCGGGTCTCATCTGCCCTTGAGGCTGGAACGGTAAATCACCGGACCTCTCGACCCACCACTTCGGACTAACTAATTATATTTTTCTCAGGTCTGGGTCAATCAATATAACATTCTCAATAACAACGTACCGTTCGGAGGCAAGAAGCAGTCCGGAATCGGTCTGTTGTGTACATTGTTTTCCTCTTTGTAACTTGCTAATTGACGACTGTCGCAGGCCGTGAACTTGGAAGTTACGCGCTCGAGGAGTATACTTCCATCAAAGCGGTTCACTGGAACTTCGGCGAAAAGCTCGACTGGCCTCTGTAGGTTACCTTCCCTTGAAAGGTCCTTTTAAAATTATCATGTCCCCCGTGTTTTATTCCCTGGACCGGTACCTTGAACGTGGCACTTGCTTGATCATCGGGATGAATCAACTTTGAAATGGCACAAGGGCGGTGAGCCATCTCCGGCTTTCATGGGGTACGTTGGCTGGCTGTGGGCCAGCGTTACCGTCGTCAGATCTGCCCCTCGCGGGTGCCTGTTCTTTTGTGCCTGATGAATGTACTTCCTCCGAGTTGGGTGCTTGACAATGAGTGCACGGCAACACATAATCAGATCTGTGCTGCGCGCACAATTCGTGCCACTGCCTGCAAAATCCTCGTCAGAGCAACCACCAGGATAAGTTCAAAGTGTGCTTACGATTGCATATCCCATTAAATGAACCAAAAAAGTATCAACACGTTGCAAGTCAGACCACCAGGCGCAAGGTGTCCGTAGTCGTACATAGTCCGAGCCTTTCTGAATCAGAGGTGCTGCCACGGCAAACTGTTTATGATGATACAGATATGGAGAGGGTTCATGAGACAGGTACTATTCTGTACATAAGGGGCGAGTCAACAATAGGGAACATTTGACTGGAATAAACGTACAGTGTATTATAGACGGAAGAGAAATTGTACTACAGCGACAGGTAGTCCCTGACTTCCTCTTCCGTCAACTTTCGGAAGGTCGGTTTGACGCGCCCTGTCTCTCCACCGATTTTCCCTTCCTCGAGCTCTGCTACACTGGGGACTGTAATCACACCAATCTCTATGGTTTTCTCGGTCATCTGGCCCTCGAAACCTTCCTTTAACGTCAGGAGTGCTGTGTGTATCGCGTCCTCTAAGCTGATATCGTCACTGTACCTAAGTCGAGGGATATTCGGATGAGCGTTGAGCATGGCCAAACGCGAATACTGGGACGGACCGTTTCTCCAGGAAAGTCTTCGCATTAACCATGTTCTTGCCTATTGCGCTGGCCTTCCAAGCCCAGAAAGAACCTGATGGATCAACTTGGTACAACGTTGGACCTCGGTTGATATCCCAGCCCGCGACGAGCAGCGAAACGCCGTACGGTCGCACACCTCTGTGTGGACAACATGAGTACATTTGTGATTGTCGTGGGAGGAAGAGAAGCCTACCCCGATTGCGTGGCTTGCTGCATAACAGTTGCGATTTCTTGGGTCAACACGCGTGTTGGAGGATACTCGCCGTATATCTTCCAGTATGCCTGCGCGCTTTTCCTTGCTTTGGCAATCAGTACACGGAAGTCGGGGCCCATTCCAGAGTAGACGATGCCGATGTTTGGGCACACAACGGCGACTTTGTCAAGCACGGAGTCGTCGATCAGGATTGATGAGGTCTTCTTCTCAGTGGCGATGACGATGCCATTCGAGGCTGTTGGAGATGAGTGACGTTAGCATGCAAAGTCCTCGGACAGACCCACCTTTGATACCAAGACTCGTTGTTCCCTGAGAGACAGCAGCTAAGGCGTGTTCGATCTGAACCAGCTTTCCACTCGGGGAGAAGGTTGTGAGCGAGAAACTGAGGCAAACGTAAGACGTAGAAGTGCAGCAAATATATCTGAAATTACGCGCCTATATGCCCCACCATTTGAGCTGGCCATTGTAGAAGTAAGGAGGAGGGGAAGAACGAGTAACGAGAGGCCTATTTAACGATATGAGCATGTAACTCGCTCGCGGACGCGCGTACCACGTTATTTGTTCTTATTGTACATCGGCCTTGGCATCTTATCTTATCGGTATTACATAATTATGAAACTGATTCGCACTCGGAACCACCAAGGATCGCCAGGGTTGTACAAGACTCAATGAATTTTTTACAACAATCAAATATTTACATGGATGCGGGTGGTGGTATATAACGTTCAATAAATTTACTCGACCTTGAGAGGGGTGGTCCTCAAATAGGGCTGCAGTCATGTCAATAGCGCGACGATGTGGCGGAGGGATTTCAAATACCTTGTGGATGGTGAACTCGGGGAACAAGGTCTTGGCCTCCTCGTTGGAGACAGACGGGTGGACGATGACATCGTCTCCCTTGTTCCAGTTGACGGGGGTGGTGATGCGGTGCTTGTCTCCGAGCTGAAGGGCTAGATGCAGGGTCAGCATCGCGTAGTAGAGTGGCGCATGTTAATTAAAACCTACAGTCAACGACACTGTGGCGCCATCAGTATGTTTCATGCAAGTAAAGAGATAACTACTCACCGTATGATCTCATCAAAGTTGCGGCCAGTGGACGCGGGGTACGCGAGAGTCAAACGGATGACTTTTTTGGGGTCAATCACGAAGACAGTGCGAATCTGAGGGATCGGTCAGACAGGCGTGTGTCGGGGATGCGATAAACAAGCCCACGGTGAACGGAAGGCCCTTGGCATCACGGTTAGTAGCATCCTGTTCGTCCAACATGTCGTAAAGGGTGGAGATCTTCCTGTCATTATCGGCGATCTGGGCACAAGTTCAATTCAAGCTCAATCAACTTGAAAAGAGAAAACCACGAACGATGGGGAACTGGACATCGGTAGGCCCGAACTTTCCTCCGTAGTCATTGATGTCCTGAACCCACTTGTGGTGCTCCTCAAGGCCGTTGGCGGAGATGCCGATAACCTTGACATTGCGCTTCGCGAAATCCGGGGCGCGGCGGGCGACCTCGCCGAGCTCAGTGGTGCAGACGGGGGTGAAATCGCCGGGATGGGAGAAGAGAATGGCCTGGCGCAAGTTAGCGATAGCGGGAGGAGGATGAAACTCCATGAAACTCACCCAAGAGTCGCCAATCCAGTCGTGGAATTTGATGGGGCCGGCGGTGGTTTGGGCCTCGAAATCGGGAGCGATGCTACCAAGACGGAGAGACATTTCTGTTCGCTGGTGTGAAGGTACTGTGAAGGGAGGAGGATGGCTATCGATGTTGAGATTAGATGCGCCTCTGGATATATAGGCTGGATCGCGTCTTCGATTCTCACGCACTGGACGAGCCACAAAGCCGATGACTTCCCGCAAAAGATAGCAAGACTTGCGTTCGCATTGCGTGCTCACGATCTAGCCTGATGTGTTCGACTCGGACAATAATCCGACGACTTCCAAAACCACATTCAGGAATTACGAGGCACACGGGAGCCAATAAAAGCGCCTGGATCAAATATGTCTACGGTACAAGGTATGTATGTGCAGAAAATTTAAACCAGCAGTCGACCGGCGGTCAATAGTACGCCACGGCGTGTAGGATGTTATGTGGGTGTTTTTCCTGCTGAACCTGTAGAATGCCATCAATCCGTTCGTCGATGTCATCTGCTGCTTCGATCTAACAGATCAGAAGGTCAGTAAACTCTCACACAACCGATCCAATGTCAACGTACTGCAGCTGCTAGATCAAGCATCGCTCTGCCTGCAATCAGCGCCTCCTCATGATTGTCTTTGATTTCCAAATTGATGACATGCACAGGCTTGTTGAATTCGCCACCCCGTGAAAGCAAATCTGTAGGGTCCATCACGATGAAGACCTCGAGTTGACGTGAAGGGCGGAGCACATACCGTCACAGACTGCGTCGAAGCAGCGTTCTTCGCATGTTATCACAACGTCGGCTACGGTTCTGGACTCCTGCCAGCGCTCTGGAGCAAGCTTTATCCGTCGGTTTCGATCCAGCATCTGTAAAAGGCCGTTCGCAGAGTATCTAGAGCACATGTTGAGACAGTGATAGAGATGGGAACTGACGGCACTGACAGTCGAGGGTCCTTGCTATTGAGCTCTTCAAAAATCGCGTTGTATGGTGTTCCGAATTGGTAGATGTTTGGCTTGTCTATTGAAGGGCCCGGTAGACGCACAGCTGATCCCGTCCCGGAAGAAATTACTTGGTAGCCAGCTTTCCTTGAAAGATGTCACCTCCTGAACCACGACAGATCAGGCGATAAAAAGATTTACGCAAGTACATGATGCCCTTCCATTGACCGATTCTGGGTCAGAGTCAGATCGAATACAGGAAGTGATCAATAGTGCAACATACCTGATTACTGGCGCAGACTACACAGAATAGGGGTCGCGGTTTGTACTTGGGTTGTGAAGGGCCTGGAGCCGCCATAGTCTGGTCCTCTGGTGATTGAATGTCGGATGGTGTTTGTGAGTTCGGTGGCGGTATTGACGGATTCGTGGCTCCGTTTCCCATCCATTGTGGTGCTGACTGGGGAACAGTGCCGTGAAGTGGGGATGTTGGTGTCGTACCGGCTTGCAAATGTTGTAAACGAGGGTCGGGACGTGCAAGGCGAGGATCACGCGCTCTTCGGGGGTCCATTTTGTTTGGAGAAATCTGAATGGTATACGAAAGACAATCAGTGCAAGGTCCATAAGTATATGTGTGAGGTAGGCCTTCAGCAGTATCTCGAACAATTTTGGTCTACATTACGACCCAGAACATTGACTTTGAGCGGGTCGTACAAGCTTCCACTCTGAGTCATCATAGGCGCTCCAACAGAATCTAGCCGGAACCTATCCTCACCTTGCTGGATACCTACAGACACTGAGGTAGCGGATACAAGGCGGTTGTCACGGTCACGGTGGTCACTCACTGTGATCGTGATCGTAATGGCATACTACAACAAGTTGCTCAACGCGACGTCGACGGTCGTACCCTGCATGTACACTATATCTCCTTTCTGAACTGGCCGCCATTCAGGACTGATCGTGTACACAGTACTCAGGTCCTTATGCATCACCCTTGACCTTTCTGACAGACCGACCATAGGCTTGACCCGATGGACCCTACCTCCCTGAGCTTGCACTCGTCCGATTGGCACAATATGGATGTACAGGCCCATCAGCAAGCCGTAGACTTGATCGATGACGAAATTGCTGGCCTCATGCGCACTATCCGACAGTTGCAGTTTCGTAAAGGGCTGCACGAAGATCAGATCAAGCACTTTCGAGGGTTAACCACATTGGCCAGGAAACTTCCTGCGGAATTGCTTGCCTGCATATTTGAGGAGTGCGTGCGAGACGGCTGGACACGTACCCCACTCACGGCATCTCATGTGTGCCCCGAATGGCGGATAGCCACCAGGATCCCTACTGTTTGGTCGCATGTCTACATTAATTGCGATGCAAAAGATCCTTGTGGGCGGGCGCGTTTCTGGATTGGGAAGGCCCAAGGCAGTCTCCTTCGCATTACTGTAGATGTGACGAATGACGCATCCCGTCTTCCGGAAATCATGGAGATCCTGTTGGCACGCGCGGCGCAATGGCAGACCTTTAGCGTCAAGTCCATCTTTCTTCACCATGCCAGAGCCGTTCTTATGCTCTGCGATCCGTCAGCTCCGCATCTGCGCGAGGTCGACATATCTGTCGATGAAGAATTCGACGAAATTCGTCTCCCTCCAGACAGCGATTCGCACGAATTGGGAGTGAATGACCGCTTCCTGCACGCGCCTCATTTCCGCAGACTTCGCATCCGTCGGAACATCCTACCATCTCCGGGGTCCTTTCCATCTTTCGTCACGGACCTAACGCTCACATTGAGCCAAGGCTTGATACCTGCGGTGTCATCGGCCGACAGAGCCTTGCAGTTGTTGGCTGGGCTTCCAGCGCTTCAAGCTCTTTCAATCTTACTTCCTTATCAACAACGACGTGTGCTCATACCTCCCGTCGACGCAACGCGCCGTGTAGAGCTTCCTGATTTGCGCACCCTGGTTCTTGTTGGATCACCGGACATGTTCATGATTCTACCCTGCCTCGCCACACCTTCCTTATCTCGTCTCCATCTCAGATCTTCCCTGGACCCTTTGGGTTACCCAGATGAAGAGCTTAGCTCTTACGTTACGCAGTTTATTGAACGAGCAGCTCCGCCCATTGAGCTCCTTGAGCTTCGTGACATTGACCTTTCGCCGTCCAATTTCACTGCCTGTTTCGCCGCTTTACCTCATTTGAAGGAATTGCGCCTGCATGAAAGTGATATTCCAGATTCCGTAATTCGAGGACTCGGCGCGCCTCATGGATTGTGTCCTTTGCTGGAGCGCCTCGATCTTAGGTGGTGCGGGCAAGTTACTGGACGGGCATTGGTGAAACTTGTTCAAGGGTGCTTCAAAGATGCAGGCAGCGAGGTACATTGTACCGATTCCTGGGGAGCGCGCCATATCAGTAGGGTAACAGTTATTAACTGTGCATTCGTAAACGAAGAAGATATCCTGGATCTTTCCCGGATGACAGAATGTCGGCTTATCATGGCTCCCAACGATTACTGCAGTATGCTTTCTTTCTTGCACTTGTGTTGATATGGTTTTGCTGAAATGAATGATCTATAGGGCCATTTGGATGCTGCGAGAATACCAGATATAGAAAGAGACTACAGCACCATTTGGGGGTGATTCACGCACGGACTCTGCAGACGCCGCACTCTGTTGGAACACTTAATATTATAGTTTAGACAAAGTACTAAGTATAGTTACATAGATTAGATGTCCGGAAACATTAACCAGGTTGGCCTCAGTGTACATGCCCATTGCCCATCCTCTATTAGTACCTCCCCCCACTGAGACTAGCATGCACGTACAACCCAGGGTACACCGTCGGCCACGGCGATGATATCGACATCGTATGCATCGTACAGGAACACAGCGGCCTACGAGCATGGGGAGCACGACTAGCCTGAACAAGGGCACAACAAGGGCACATTTCCTCAACCCCCGTCTTCCAGGATCCGAGGAGTGGCCGGTATACTGAATTATCGCTGATAGAAACTCAAAGCAGGTGAGGTCGACTGCGAAGTTTGGGGACCACGTTATTGTATTGAAATGTACATCGCAACTTATGGCAAACGGAGTTAGAAAGGACGCCCATCCGCCTCAAACAAGCATCTAATCGCTCTACCACGACAGGAACAAGCCAACAACTTCTGGGAGTCAAGCAGGCAGAGAAAAGTCGTCGTCGTGGTATGAAGAATCTCCGAGTGCACAGGAAAAAGATTTTATACCCAGGCGCATGTGTAAGCGATTATTACCCCATTAGGCCCAATGACACGGTCACCCCTTGGCGCAAGCCTCAGTCTCATCACCACTCTGGTCACCATACATACCCAACTCTCAGAATTGTTTCTCACTAGCGTTTCTCAACATAGAGCATATATGCCGTCTACAAACCTCACCGCCGAGTTCCGTACAATCATTCAGGCGAAAGAACGCGAGATACCCGATGTGAAACGTCGAACAAAGTCCCCTCGGACAGACTCTGGACGTGAAGGCCACAATCACATCGGTAAAGAGTACATCACCGAGGCGTACACAATTGTGAGTATGACCCACCGAACCATTTCCAGTATTCTAAAAGAAAATCGGAGCAGTTAAATCATATAAACACCCTGACGCGGATGCTGGCGAACGTTCGAAAACCCTACCTTAATGTCGACTCCAGGAGCGCGCAAATAGGACGGCAGGCCTCTCGGAATTTAGATCTCAATAATGGGGACCCGTCATGGAGCAGCATAAAGCACCTCACAAACGAGGAGCGAGACCAGATAGACCTCCAAGCACGTGTCATTTTGACTCGGTGTGCGGACAGGGTGAAAGAAATGGAGGCCATAGAAAAGCGTAAGCGTGCTCAATGAACAATGCAATGCAGTGGAGTGGTGAGGAACTGACCTTGACGTCTGTATTCAGGCCGCGCAGAGCTCGTTGCAAGCAAAACGAATCCACTGGCTCGCCTGCTCCCCGCCCGACTTCGACAAGACGCCTCCACGGTATCCTCAGATGTCCTGGCAGCGCATCATTCTGGCGTTACATGGTATCTGAGCAGGCGTCTTGCGGACGCGAGCCAGACACAGAAGGAGATGCAAGAAGAGCGGGTGAAACGACAACTGGAAAGAACACGGACGCTTGGATCAGGGGCTGCTAAAGAGGCGCTGCATATGGTGGGACGGGATGTAGCGACTGGTTCTGACCAGTCCCAGAACAAGAACACGGGAAGCTGGCTTGGGGACGCGTCGTCAAGTTTCATTGCTGCCACGATCGGCGCCCCTTCCTCACGCGACTCTCGCTCAAGCCCACTTCCCGTTGATATTCCTTCACCGTCAGACGACGAGGATGAAGAATTGGAGCTATCCTCATCCCAAATTCTCCAGTTTGAAACTGAGAATGCGAATATTCTGCAGTCGGTGCAGGATACACTGGAATCGGTTCAGCAGGCAGAGTCGCGGCTCATGGACATCAGCGCGTTGCAGATGGAGCTGGTCAATCACTTGACGAGACAGACAGAGCTGACAGACCAGCTGTACGAAGACGCCATCGCTACAACATCGACGGTGGAGAAAGGGAACATACAGCTGAAGGAAGCAAAGAGGAGGGCGAAGGACAGCCGACTTTTCATTCTGGTATTTCTAATCGGAGCCAGTGTAAGTCTGTTGTTCCTCCACTACTACTAGGTTCCACAGATGTATGTATAAATACAATGTCCATATCTATACCCCTCGATGTGATGCATAAATTACCGTCTAACCCTCTCGCAACACCTAGACGCTGTCGCTGGAGTTCCGCGACCTCAGCAATGGGTCGTTTTCTCCGTAATCTTCGATAGCTTCCGCTGCGAGTTCGTCTACCTCCGGTGATATGCCGTCAAGATGGCGAATGTGCTTCTGTACCATGTTGTACACCAGCCTGAGGTTTTGATTGAGCCGAGTTAACGGGAAATAGGCATGAGCCACGAACCAGCTTGTAAAGACTGCAACAAAAAGGCCACCGCTTATGAAAAGGCCGTTAATGATTTTCGTACCTGCACAGAACGGTCGTTACTCATGTGCATGGAAAGGCAAATACGGTCCTTACGAGTATCCATCTCTCCGCGCTGATCACCGTCCGAAAGCACGGCAATTTTGGAGCCGATGAAGACATGAAGAACGATCTTGGGAAAGACAAAGAGCGTCGCTGTAACAAATTGCCACAACTTGACTGGCCGAATAGACTTTCGTCGTAACATTAGTGCGATCCTGTCGATGGACTCGAAATCTTACTGCAAACAAGGAATTGGAGTATACCCAAGGCGGGAATGGTGATATCCGAATTAGAATGATTAAAGGTAAACCTTTCGCCCTCTTCAGCGGTATGAGCAAAACGAATCTCTTGGCATATCAGGTAGAACGTACAACGACAGATTCCAGGGCTTGCCATTTCTCGTTGTGGTCGGACCATTGGCGAAGGCGCTTGGAAAAGAAAAAGCGCAAGACCACGAAAACTAGAGCAGATCCGACAACAGAGGCT
The DNA here is from genome assembly GCA_018850815.1 of Asterophora lycoperdoides. Classification (NCBI taxonomy): domain Eukaryota; kingdom Fungi; phylum Basidiomycota; class Agaricomycetes; order Agaricales; family Lyophyllaceae; genus Asterophora; species Asterophora lycoperdoides. The sequence continues at coordinate 12,403 of JABCKJ010000529.1, forward strand.
GTGGACGCAATGAAGAAGCCCTTCATCCCATAAGCAAAGCCGCACAGCGTAACAAGGGTGGTATGGCCAATGAGAGGCGGAAAAGATATGAGGACTAACAGGGAGGATCAGTACATATCGAGGACAACTTCAGAGATATGCGCACGGATTGCGCCGCCGAGCGCGAGCCATCCATATTCCATTTCTGCCAGCTTCCGAGCCTGGTCATAGAGGTATTGCGCGATTCGCGCCGGAGTTACGACCACAATGAAGGCGCCTGCAGGAACTTCAGTTCACGCACATAAGTTATCCTTAAAATAGACTCAGCCGACCTGTGCAGATGTAAAACAGCACTAAAAGCCAGATGAAAATCTGGGCAACCGTATCAGCCCGGAACACGGGGTTTCAGAAGGTGATTCGCTCTTACCTTCCCGAGTATATGTAAGGCCTGGTATCTCCGCCATACAATACCGGCATAATGTTTGATTATTGGAATTGGGCTGCGTAGTGGTTTCGCAGCCATGGTGGTCGGGATAGGAGAGGACCCCCGACATTTCCCTCAGATGCCTGATCCCAAAATCGCCCAAATTTGCGACTTTTATCCGCATGGTTTTGA
>JABCKJ010000053.1:0-86102 GCA_018850815.1 Asterophora lycoperdoides
GTACACCATGAGGCTTTTATGTATATATACTGGAATAAAACACCTAGAGAACTCAGTCTAGTTCTCTTAGGTTTTCCACCTAGTCAACTGCGCTCTACATCCCTCCTTAGTCTCTGATATGTTTACTTCAAACTCGGGGTATCCTAGTAAGTCCTACCTGACGAAGCGTGCCCTAACAACCCCCATGTCCTGTTGATGTTCATCTTGCACCACCCCCACTTCCACTTACACTCCTTCTGTAATGCTTGAAAGATCAATTCTGGGTGTTTCAGCTGGTGCGGTGCTCCCGACTGCTGTCTATGATTGTGCCTTGAAACTGCAAATTGACATTGACAGCTGGACCTCCACCTATAGCCTCCTGGCGCACCTAGATGCTGGTAATCCATTGTGGTTTAATGAGATTGACCAATTCACCCAGGACGTCTTGTCTAATGAGTCACTGGCAAAACTTCAGTGGCTTGATCAGCAGGGTGGCCGGGCCAAATCTGCACATCTGCTTGGCCTTTGATTTGTTTCAAATTTGGAGAAATTTATAAAGGAGGCCCCAGTGGATTTGAATCCTCGTCTCATGATGAACCTATATTATGATACCCTCCTGGAGGTGTGCAATGCCTTGGAGTCTGAGTATCGAATGATCCAGCATGCCGTGAAATGTTGGCTCATCACACCGTCAGCCGGTGTCGCATCTGTTTTTCGTGAGGTAAGTAACATGTGGTATTGTCTCGTCTGTACTAATGTACCAGTGTAGCGAGTTGCTGAACCACGCACAGATGCGGGCGCTTGGTGCCTGGTGTATGGCTCAATGACAGTTTGATGGAGCATTTCATGTTCCATCCAGCTCCACCTCCCTCTTTCCTCTGCCTGTCTTCGCTGTTCTATTCGCATTTCCTTGCCACATCATCCTCAGCCAAAAAGCGGAGGGAAGCTTGGAAGTGGAACTCATTCAAAGTGAGCATCCTGAAATCATTGAATTTGTGGCCACTTATTCTGTACCTTTCCAGAACACAGAAGCTCTCAATGGGATATCATATATCCTCATCCCCGTGAACGTGGACTGAGTGCATTGGGTGCTTGCCCATGTTGACCTTGAACATGGTAGCATATGAATCCCCAATAGCTTGAAATCCAATTTTCCAAAGCAGCCTCTGACTGACTGGAGAAAGAGTTGCCATGTAAAGATTGTCAAGGTATGTCTTCATTATATGGTGATAGACTCTCTCTGATAGCCCACTTGTCGGGAAATGGAAACACTGCTCAAGAAGATGTCTGAGCAGTTTTCTGAGCTGGCGAAGCACTTTGACTTAGCACCTGAGCATTTGGATCGTGAGCCCCATGTCCCAGTGAGTATCAAACATTTTTCCCTCATTGTCGAACCTGTTTTGAAATAGTAAGCACAGGTTCTTATCCAAGAAAGTTCCAATGATTGTGGCATCTACATCATTTACTTTGCAAGGCACCTTCAGACGCCTTTGACTATCAATGAAAAGTCACTCGATGCATCTATGGTCATTTCCCATTCAGCTCCAGACTTGAACACTTTTTGCCTACAATTACTTAATGAGGTTTTTCCCATGTTGTCGGATCTTAGCTACTACTAGATGATTACATTAATTATTTCATTTAGCTACTACTACTACATCATGCATAATTGTGACTCCCACCAAGCTCGTGCATCTGCTTTCGCGTTTTTCCTTCTCTGAATTCTTTGAGTACATTGTCCTGTTTCGATGCAACCATGGTATTGAAGAGATGGGCATCGTTATCATTGAGAATGGGTTGGATTCTGTGAGACAATCTAGTAGGGATGGAGGGGCATCTATCTCTAGATCCTCCTGATTCAACGATATGGGATCTTGGTTCACCAGAGTTTTTGTCTGAGGGTCTAACTCCTGAACGACTGATTTGGGATGAGACATTTGTTCGAGGAGTGATGGTAGAATTTCCATCTCCTGTAACTCCAGGTCCACTAGGGGTGGATGTAGATGACTCGCCAGGGATACCTGATGGTCTACTTCCGGTTCCATGGAAATGAATGTTGGTGGAAAATTGGTTGGCATAGGACGACATAAAATACAGGTTTTGGGTGAGTGAAGCGATGGCTTTTAAAATTGATTGAATATGCCCTGGTGCTCTGGACTAGATTTTGAGAGAAATCAGGTAAAGATCCCTCGGGAGGGAAAGAAATCATAAACCATACCTAGAAGAAGAGGGAAAGTCAGAAAGAGATCCCTGGGGAAGTCTCAACTGATGTTCATCTTCTTCTATAGCAGCAGAATGTTTCTGATAAGTGAGTGACTCAAGCCTGATTGAGCGACTTGTCGCGAGACAGCTTGGAAACGCAACATGTTTGTATGCAACTATTGTTCAATGCTGTGGGCATGTGCACGTAGCAAGCACCAAGGCCTCGTCGATTTTCATTGGTCAGATTTAAACTAGTTTACACGAGTCTAATCTCCGGTGCGTTGGTACCTGCTGACTCTCCCGCTCTGTGCGACTCACAGCGAGACAAGATGCGACGCTCCGCACGTGGCCAGATCTGCTCCCCATCTTTCTCCTGTCTCCCCGAACAATGCATACATGCTTGTTCTGGCTCCCTTGTCTCCGCGACAGAGGTGAGACCCACTTCTCCATTATCAACCTTGCTCCGAGATTCCGAGAGAGCCTCGTTACCTTCTACCAGCCTCTCTCGGATTTCTCCCAGGCAAGCCCCTCTATGCACCGTCGCGCTTTCTCTTACTGATTCTCTCGGATTTCTCCCAGTTCACCCTTCGGCTGGTACTAGTTGATTTTTATACCTCGTATAACTCCCATCAATACAGCTAGTATCTCATGACCGATACCTCTCAGCGCCATGCCTCCAATCAAACGCAGGAGAGTGAGCAGTCCGGAGAACCTCAACGTGGAGGGAACCAGCAGCCCGAGCAGATCGGGCAGGATTAGGAGGAGGCGACTTTCTCCCCGCAGGTCACTGCACTCTGTACCGCCGTCACTGACCGATTCCGCGCCGGCGGGATATCCAAGGCCGAGGCCATCCTTACTGTCCAGACTATCCTTGCCTCCTCTAATGTCCAGCCCACCAGCGACGCTTTTGTCGCAGCTTTCAGTTCATACCTTGCCATCCTGGACGGCTTCGAGCAGTTCCGCGCAGGAGCTGCCGCCCGTGGAGGCGGGACAGGAGCAGACCACGGGGCAGACGTGGGAGACGCTGACAGCGTCCGACCTGATAGCGACGGAGAGCCCTCCGGTCCCGAGAGTCCCGAGCCTCCTTCTGCGGCTAAGCGATCCGCCTCCGCTGCTCTCTCAGACGACGGGCACTCCACAGTCCGTCGCCGCTTCGACATCGCTATGCTCCCCTGGGTCGTCCAAGAGGACCAGGCACCCTCAGTCCTGTCGCCGAGCCTGCGCAAGACTCAGCTCACCCTCGAGAACTTCGCCAAGGACATCAAGCTTGCCAGAGCGTCGCTCCTTAATTCTCCCCGCTGTCCACAGTTCCCCGAATCCGAGTGGACTAATCTTCTCTCGGGGAAGGCCATCGACTTCGATCGTGTCCTCTCGTCGCTCTACTCGGTCTCTTTCGATGACCAGAAGCGAGAGAAGTTCGGGGACCTCGAAATCCTCACAGGTACAGCCTCCCCCTCTCGGACGGTCAAGAGCCACTTCGAGTGGGTCATCGCTTGTGACTCGGCCTGGGAGGCCACGCTCTTTGTCTTCCCCCACCGTTCTACTGAACTGGTTGGATATGGAAAGTACATCAAGCAACTCTTTGCTTCGTTCCCGGTCTCCCTCCATTCCCGCGTCATCCAGTTTGATCGCGCCGTTCGACTACGAGTGGTCCAACGACGAGACCTCCTTCTCTCGGACCACTCCTCCTTCTCCGATTTCACCATTCTCTGGCTCCAGAACGCCGGAGCCTCTGAGGATCGGAGCGACCAGTCCCGACGCGCTACTTCAGCCAAGAAAAGAGATGCCTGCAGACGCTGGAACGACGGGACCTGCCCCAATGGCAACGCCACCTGCAACTATGCACATATATGCTCCAGGTGTCGTAACACCGGCCATACATCTCCAAACTGTCCGGGCGCGACCACCGCCGCTGCACGGGCAACCGCACCGAGGCGCCAGTAATGTGCCCACCGTCGTTGAGTCCATTCTTCGTACTCGTCCCACCTACGCTCGAGATCTCATCTGGGCAGAAGACAATGACGACAGGGACTCACAGAGCCGTCTTATGCTTGCCGATTCTTCACTTTTTATGCCACCTCTTTCTCCTGTCCCATTAAACGAGCTCATCAATCTTACTGCCCTCACCACTATTCGGACCCATCCCAACCTCTTTCGAGTATCTACTCCCGTCAATGTCTCGGCTTTCCAGGAGCTTCTCAAGGACCATCCCAACCGGGCTTTCGTTGAGTCCGTTGCAGACGGTCTGAGATGTGGTTTCTGGCCCCGTGCCGTCACCGAAGGTGCTGGCCTTCCCACCTTATTTGGAGACGTATACCCCCTGCGCAATCCCGAACACCTCCGCATTGCCATCGCCCAGCGAGATGAAGAGATCCGTCTGGGATCCTTCTCACAGACCTTCCGTGTCCTCTATCCCGGCATGATCGCTGTGCCCGTCACCATATCAGAGCGGAACCCCAAGAAGCCACGGCTCTGTGTCGACCACTCAGCAGAGCCCTTCTCACGCAATGCCTTAATTCCCAAGGCGCCCTTCACCACCCCTCTCGACAACCTGCAGCAACTAGGAGCTCTTCTGAGGCGTGTCCATTTGTCCCTTTCCCCCGGCACACGCATTATCCTCTTCAAGAGTGACGTTGCGCGAGCATATCGCACCCTGCCAATGCATTCGTTATGGCAGATCAAACAGGTTGTCAAGATTGGCGACACTTACTCCGTCGACTGGGGTAACAACTTTGGTGGAAAGGCGGCAGGCGACATTTGGGGCGCTTTCTTTGCTCTGGTCATGTGGATCGCGGTGTACGTCAAATTTATCTGTGACCTCCTTGCCTACGTCGATGACTCCTACTCCTGGGACCTTGAGGTGAACCTTGATTACTACGCCCCCTACAACAAGATGTACCCCGCCAAACAGGTTCGGCTCCTCAAGCTCTGGGACGAGCTCGGAATCCCACACAAGGTCGAAAAACAGGAGTGGGGTTTGACCCTCACTATCATCGGCATGGACGTTGACCCCAACGCCATGACCATCACCATGCCCAACTCCTCCCGCGCTGAGCTACTTGCGGCCATCTACGCATTTGCCATTCCCAGAACCTGACGCCCACTCCGGGACTTCCAGAAATTAGGTGGATGGATTAATTGGGCTCTTAACGTCTATCCCCTTCTACGCCCTGGCCTCTGCCACCTCCACGCAAAGATCAGTGGAAAGCAGAAAAAGTTCGCCGCCCTCTGGGTCAGCAAGGAGCTCATTTCAGAGCTTCTGTGGATAGCCAACCACATCTCCTCTTCTGACGGCATCTTCATTATGGACTCCGTTGACTGGCCACTGTCCTCCGCCGACATTACCCTGTATACGGACGCCTCGGGGACCGGCCTGGGATTCTGGGAGCCGCACCGAAACTGGGGTTTCCACTATACTATCCCAATGCGTGACAGACAAGATCAAACTAAGACAATCTTCTTTTTTGAAGCCCTTGCCGTTGTCTCCGCCCTGTCATGGGCCTCGAATCTCCCCTCCCCTCCCCGACACATTGTTATATTCTCAGACAACCACAACACAGTCAATATCTTTGATTCATTACGTGCCTCCCCCCAATATAATCCCCTCCTCATCACAGCCGTCGACATCCTCCTTTCTCGAAAAGTTCAGCTTCGACTTGCTCACACTCCTGGTCAAGAAAACATCGTCGCCGACGCTCTATCCCGTCACGAACACTCTACAGCTGAACGAGCCTCACCTGGGCTCAAGCTCATTCCATTTACGCCCCCTCGACTAACGCTGGGGGCATCGCTTGATTAATCATGCGAGCCATGGCCAGACGACCTGCTCGAGTCGCCTGGCCACGCGCCCGTCTCAAGCACGAACGAAACATTGCTCTAGGCGCAATCCTCGAGCCCTCTTCACACTCATCGTACTCTTCGGCACTTAATTCATATATAAACTTCTGCAACACCCACGACCTCCCTCTCAATCCCACACCCGACACCCTCAGCCTGTACATCGTCTACACCTGCCACTACATTAAGCCAGACTCTGTTACGTCCTACCTATCTGGTATCTGCAGCAAACTGGAAGCAACATACCCAGAAGTCCGCGCCAACCGTATTCACAAGCTCGTCACCAATACTCTCCGTGGATGCACAAAATTACACGCAGTTCCCACCTCACGCAAGGGTGCCATTTCCCGTGCAGAACTAGCTGTTGCTGCGGCCTGACTACTTCCAGGATCCTGCCATGACGACAAACTCTTTGGCGCCATTTTACTCACAGGCTTCCACGGCCTCATGCGCCTCGGGGAACTCACCTGGCCAGATAAAGCCACCCTCCGTGACTACTGCAAGGTCACCCGACAAAACTCTGTCACCGTTACCGACTCTTGCTTTTCCTTCCTCCTCCCCTTCCACAAAGCCGACCGCCTTTTTGAGGGAAACAAGATCCTCATCCATTCCACCAGCACCGACGACAACCCACTTGCCGCCTTCAACGACTATCTCTACTCCCGCGACACCCCCTCAACCCTGAACTATGGCTCCGTGCGGATGTCACCATTCCAACCCGCCGCTGGTTTATGCGACGCTACACCACCACCTTTCCTGGCAACGTGGGTGGCCAGTCTCTCCGCGCCGGAGGTGCCACGGCATACGCAGAAGCCGGTGTCCCCGGGAACGTCATCCAAGCTCTCGGCCGATGGTCGTCAGAGACCTATCAAATCTACATCCGCCACCACCCCGCCCTTCTCGCCGCGACACTGCGCAACTTCAGCCAGCTTTAAATTCTTGCCTTCACCATCACCACTATCTTGCAAACCACCACTCCTCCATAGCCTCTTAGCGTTTCCTGCGAGAATCTGAGCCTTTTTTATCAGGACACGTCGCTGCATAGGGCGTGTCCGTGACCGGCTAATCCCTTCCGAACCTTGAGTCATCTCAACGGAAACCAGTGAAGGGTGATTAGATTGCCGCTTGTTCAATGCTCACGTGCCTCTCATTTTCATCGTTTCGACCACTATTACTATTATGGACGCGCAGCACGCACAAGAGTCTCTCACGAAACAGCTCACTACCTCTCGACCATACAAAGACTGTCTGTCGTGTCGGATAATTGGTACTACGACCCTCGGGGGCGTTGGATCCTATGCACTCTGGCAATCTCGCGCCGCCGCGCCAGGTAGTCCCTGGCAGAAGAGGATGGTGGGAGGTCTAGGGATCGGTGTGTTATTTTGCACCGTACGATGGAAAAGCTTCTGACACTTTGTCTACCTGGTGCCAGCGTTCCTCGCCGGCGGTGTTGTGAGGTGGTTCCAATAACACTGCAGCCTTATCAAATCACGACCATATCTTACTATTTTACAAGTCCAACAATATGTATGTCTTGCTTGCGTTTCACTATTTTGGTTTCATTTACTCGTTCACAAAGTTGGGCTTCCTCTTTTGAGCGAATGCACCCATTCCTAGATGAATATGTAGTCAGACGGAGCCTTTCCTTCGATGGCGGAACACAACATACCCTCTTTCTGGTCTTTGGTTGCGAACAAGCCGTGGAAAATGCGCCTCTCGAATCTCAAGCCCTCGGCGAGGGTCAGTTCATACGCTTGAGTAACACGACCAGAATTAGCCTGCACCCCCAAAGGTTGGATATTGACGTACCGGCGTTGACGACCTCCTTGCCAGCCTGGATGGAAATCTGGCTCTTGGAAGCAATTTCTTTGCCCACAGCAATGGCCTCCTTCACAACCTCGCCCTCGCCTTCCTTGACTACCCGACTCACAATGCCCCAGGCGGACGCCTCCTCAGCCGAGATCATGCGCCCAGTCAGAACCATCTCCATGGTACGTGACTTTCCGATGATGTGGGCAAGACGCTGTGACCCTCCACCCCCGGGAATGGTTCCAAGGTTAATTTCGGGTTGGCCGAATTTGGCGGTAGGAGAGGCAAGGATGATGTCACACATGAGGGCCAACTCGCATCCACCGCCGAGCTACCAACGTAAGAACAAAAATCGTAAGGTTTCAGAAGGTGGCTTACAGCGTAGCCGCTGACTGCTGCGATGATGGGTTTGCGTATCCGTGTCATTTCAGCCCAGTCTTCGAGGAAGCGGTTTTTGTAGACGTTGGAGACTGCAAAATGGTCATGAGCACGGGTCTATCACAGGGAGCACCCAAGGTTACTCACATTCGAGGTCTTTCATCTCCTTGATGTCGGCGCCGGCTGTAGAAACGAGTAAGTGAGTAAAAGTAAGTAATATACGGAAGGTGTTGGTGTGCTACATACCTGCGAAGGCCCGCTCGGAGCCTGTCAAGACGATTGCGCTCACTGAGGGGTCGTTATCAGCCTCCCGCAGGGCCTGGTTTAGCTCTGCGAACAAGGGCGAGCATAGAGCGTTCAGAGCCTTTGGCCGATTGAGGGTAATGAGGGTAATGGCTGGTTCCGGACGGGATGTGAGGATGTAGTTATACTGAGTGGTAGACATTAGGCGAATTCTAGGGGCGAGCTTGATAGGTTGCAGGTGTGCTGCGCTAGTGGTCCTCAGCGGGTTAAAAAGAGCACGGCAGATGGTGTGGGACATGGTGATATCCACTTCGAATGGTGAGAGACTACTTTCGGACCTTGCTCCATTGATCAATCGATCACCCGGCGAACACCGACCCAGACAGATCCGTGAGTATCCTGATCTATTCGACAGAACGCTGTTCCAAGGCCACACTGAAGCTACACAGGACAAACGAACCACCTGCAAGTCCGAACTTCTTAGGGAAATGGAGTAGCTGGTAAAAACGGCAGAATGACAAGCTTTTTGCTGTCCCCCTATCCCGTGAATCATCGACATCTGAATCAGCCATGTGAGAAACACGCTAGAGGAAAAATACACATCCCTCTCCAATCAGATTCCTAGCGTCTCTACCTTGATGATCAGCAGCTTTCCTTTCACCAGCTTGCACTCCAGGTCTGTTCTGATGCGACCACCATGCCACCGACTTCTATATGGAGTCAGGACTCAGATGCACAGTTGTAGTCATGCGGACCCCGGCGGTCGGCATCCTTTTTGTCTGGCGCGTACACCAAGAATCTTTGCGCACAGTGCGACTGGGGCAGTACTCCGTGACATCGCTCTGTGAAAGAGCTAAACTGCATACGGGCAAGCATCCTCCCGCAGCGGACATCAGTACGTGGTGGATGGGGCAAGTAGCAAGCACAAGGGGGAAAATCTGACCACCTTTTATTGGGCAGTGACTGGCAGTGCATACGAATGCGTTCAAGCTTGGTTTGCGGTACTCTTGCATTCATGTAGTGTTAACTTCACGTGCTTGTAGATTTATGATATTTCCCTCTTTGACGCCTGGTACGCACGTCGACTATTATGACCTCTCCGTTTTCTACCTGAGGCTGTATTCCTGTATTCGTTACTTTCGCCCAACTAGGCCCTTTTACTTTCAACCGCGCCACTGATTTACTATCACGTGGTAGTGACACGAGCCCACGTGAGCAATGCGTTGCGGTCTGCTACAGTGCTTGTTCATAACCACCGTCAACCATGCCAGGGTCTCGCACCAGCACCCGACAGCAACTTCTAAGGAAATCCAGTGAGGTCATTCTGTCGTCCTCATCGGAGCCTGTGTCGGCAACATCAACCAAACGCAAGCGAGACCAAAGCGCGAAACCCGCACCTGTCGTGCTTGGAGAAGTCATCGAAATCTCTTCGGACGATGAGCCCGCGCCTCCATCAAATACTGCGCTTATGGATCTCAGGCGTCAGATTAGGAAGTTGAAGGAGGTGTGTTTTATCGGTTTGAATGGGCATTCATGAATTATGTCATATTGAACAGGAGAACACTCGATGCAAAGCGGACCTGGCGAAGACAAAGGGCGAACTTTGCGGTGTCCGCGACGAAATTGTGGCCTTGATGAATGGGAAAGGGAAACTTGTATGACCTTTCTTTTAACTCACAACGTCACTCTGGATCGAACAGAAAAACACAGGACATCTCCCAACTGGAAGATAACGTCAACTGCGAAATTTGCATAGCGAGGATGTGGTCGCCATTCATGTGTGTATTCTCGTCATCTGTTCCTCCGACTCCTTATCACCAAATTACATATCAGTCTACCATGCGGGCACACCTATTGCCAATCCTGCTTAACCGATTGGTTCAACACTATTCTCGCGCAGTTCATGACTGCCCATCCGCACTACAACGTCAACGATCCAGCTCGCAACAATCTCCGCTCAAGGCAGGTCATGATGCTCGATGGAAACCATATCCACCCGAACGCGCGCGCTGCAGCAGAATTCGCGCAGCTTATGCACCCAGTTCCTAAGCCCGAATACACCTGTCCTACGTGCAGAGAACCCGTAAATAATCCACCGATCGAAGATTACACCCTTAAAGCGTTGGTGCGGACAGTCGCTACAGCGGCGGGTGATACCAGCCCCCGAAAACCGGAGAAACCAGCTGGTAGAAAGGCGAAGGCCCCAGCGAGGGAGAAGGGTCCATGGGATGCGTTCTTTCCAAAAGCGATGTGAGATCGTCTTGCACCTGTATTGTTCATACAGATTCCTCTTGGCTGCCTGGTGGGCCAGACTATCCTCCTGTCTTACAGCCTTATTTATGTACAGACATGTAATAGATTCTTTGATGTGGAAATAGCTATTATACATAACTTAGAACTACATGTTACGACAGTGCCATTATCTTATTATAAGTATAATATCACTGTCTGCCTCTCTCCCCTCTCAAAAAAGACACGTGATATTATTGGTCTGACTACGGGAGACTACCATTATCTATACAATCAGATATGTAATTCATTTTTTCTTCGCCTTCGCTTTCGCTGGAGGCTTTACCTTGGATTTCTTGGGTACTGGCCCTTCGATTATCTCGACCTCGTCATCGCTGGCAGTAACTGCGAGGGATGCTCTCCGCTTGTTGGCCAGAGGCCGTTTGGAGGAGGCTGCCGCCGTGATACCATCGACGTCGATGACATCGCTAATGGTAGAGCTGGAACGTCTGTTGGCCGTGCTCTGAGGACTTTGTCGCACTGAACCGGAACCTCGAGACATAGCAGAGGGTGAACCCCTAGGCGTTGTTCGCTTCTCCGTTCGTGAGCCTGCTGTGTGGAAAGCCCCACCCACATCCTGGTCCGTCTCACCTTTCGGACGTCCCCCAGGGACTCCAGTAATGACCTCCACCTCCGATTCTACCCTCGTTTCCCTCCAGTCTCTTTTGAAGAGATTCTCGGCTGAGAGCCCAACCCCAAAGCTTTGGAGGTTTCCCTTTCTTCTAGCTTCCGTTGCTTGTGCCGCCTTTACAACACCCTCTCCAGTGATATGAGCGCCGAAGGTATCGAGCGATAGTGAAGCCGAGTTCTTCACCACATGCATGCTCTCCAAACGCTCCTTTTCCTCAAGTTCTGTATCCGCCTCCGTAAGATCGACAGCCATGGGCTCTCCTAGATTTTCGATCCACTCCCAGGGACGATTCACAACCGCGGTACCGTAGATGATGTTGCCCGCTTCATCTTTGTGAGAGTTCACCATTTGAGAAACAGATGCTGCGGTGGGGTGGAGGGGAAGAAGCGACGCCAGCTGCTTGCGACATGCCACAGGTAGGTCAGATGGTAGGTCGGAGATGGATGCATCCGGGTAGTTGCGGAACGGGTCATACGGAGTGGCCGTCAAGTCGACTGGAATTTCTAGTTTGGGCGTGAATAACTGATAGCCCGACGTTGTTATCGGTACTTACCATCGTAGATATAATACAGAGTGTCGATTAACAGGGGGTATACAATCAGATTGGTATCAGTGGACGCGCCATAGGCCTGTGGAAGGGTAAATTTTAAAAGATGAGATGACGCAAGAGACTACCAACCACGGCTATCCTGAACAATGAGGAGACAACTTTGTCAGTCGCCTCCTTCATCTTGGAGCTCCAGACGGTCCGAAAACCCAGTTCAAATTGTATAAGGCGCAAAATGAGGACCATATCTTCAGGCAGATCCTCCCTGACCATTTCCGGAGCGGGGCTGGAAGTCGCGAGGTATTCCATTGATGTGAGTTTTGACGCCAAAGCGTCGACGAAATCGTCCTGGATTGAGTTGTCCACCAGAGGAAGTGCATGTGGGCTCTCTCGTAGGGGTTCCGCTATGTACACCAATACGCGCAGTAGTTCACCAGCCCATTGAAGGCCTTGATGTAGATTCTGAACCGTAGATCTCGAGTCCAGTATCATCTCTGTAATGCATTTTAGTCCGTTGTTGATGAACTAGATATGGATCAGCAACATGTCATTTGAGGGTGAATGCATCATAATCACCTTGCCTGCAACGACACTGTCAACGCCTCGAGCCATGTCACCCACGTAGAAGGCCTCCTCGGAAGTCATTGAATGATGAAATAACATGAGGATTAACTGATCAAGGTTGGCATGGGCAGCTGGATTCTCTGGGTCGCGCACAAGCTCCTGCCCCATCTGCTTCAAGACGAGCTGCATTTCGACCGTTGTGGCGGCTATTTTCCAAGGGCTAAGGAGGCTTGTCACGGCAGGCCAATCCGACAGCTCTGAACCTAACCTCATTTAATTCAAGTTTTCATGGCAGGTATCAGAACTGTACCTTCGCTGATGTCGCTAAGGACCATTCGAAGTCCAGCAACGATGCACTTCCCCAGCGCCCCACTCGGTTCATCAAGTTGTTGAAGAGAAAGTTCGAACGCCTCTCGAATGGCATCTAGGTTTCGGTAGGCTCCCTGACGAAAGTCTCGGTGTCGGGAAAGCAAGTGACGGAGGGACATGGAATCGGCTCGGAGTTCTTTAGAGATGTGTTCGCTGTTTTCCACACATATCAGAAGAGGAATGCTCGAAGCAAGGAAAGAGAAATGAGGGCCACAATAAACATCTTGCCGTCGGGTCCGAATGCACTGCAGGTCAAGTAGGTCCACAGGGGGGACAGTACCGTTGATATCATCAGAAAGCAAGAGCAGGCGGCAGATGTCGTTGGCTGCGTGGAGCAATGCCTCCACCATTGGACCTTTCTGGCCCGTGGTCACATTCACAGCAATTTGTTGCCATGCGGGATAAACCAAACCTCGGAGGATGGTAGTCGTCTTGAGCGTGCCATGGACGCACAGATAGAGCAGTACAACGATAAGGACGGTCCAGGCTTCTGAGCTGAGCGCTGCAACTTCATTCTTTCCAGGCCCGAGGAACCATTGGAGGACCTCGCCGTCCAAACCGGTAGCCAGGTGTTGGTCCAACTGCCATAAGAATACGCCATATCGGAGCGCGCAAGCTCTGCGTTCAGCTTCGACGGAAGTCATGACGGGCACTTGACGCAGGCTCGCAACGGTATTATCCCAAATCTTCCATGCCCAATCAACCGATTTGCGGTATTTTATCCACAGGGTGTTTGCGAGTAGAGAAGGGGCATCTACGGCAGGATCGCCGGAGAGAAGGAGAATCTCCGGAAGAACGTCTGGAACCACATCAGGATGGTCCGTTACAGGTTGCAGTGCCTATAAACGTTGTCAGTCCGGCGGTAAATCTGACCTAAGAGACTGACCGATGTGAGTACAGTGATATCGGACTTGATGCGACCCCGAGATGTGTCGCTGAGGTGCATTCCGTTATCGAACTCGAGCAACAACGACAAGAGTGGGCGAGATTGAATACCGCGAGCCTTCCACAATTGATGAGCTTTGTCGAGTGTGGTGACAATGTTGTGCATGGTATCCATACAGGCCCAGATGGTCGCAAAACGGCGGAGGGTATCAATTGCTGCAATAAGGAGCTCCACGGTTGTGGGATGTTCCAATAGAGAAAGTGTCAGCTGTGACGAAGGGTGAGCTCGGTGCCATAGCCGGGATGAAGGAACTCACATCTAGGATGCAGTTGAAACACTTGGCATGAACCATCAATTCCACCGCTACACTATACGTTTTCAAAAGCATTGAATTTGATACAGTGCCTTGACTACATTGACCGCTTAGGACAATCGAGGGCGATAGATAAGACGGATTACCTTGCAATATGCTTTTCCAACAGAGGCAAGAGCCATTGTCGAAACGTCCTCACTTGCTCAAACCGCGTCGAAGTTATCAGTGAGTTACAACTACCCAGCAATGTCGAAGTTGACGTCGCAGGCGACTGTGCCTCGCCTGTGATGGTATAAGATCTCCATACGTTTGGGTTTATACTAATTGAAGTACCTTCAAAGACGTCAGGCAGGACTGCCCGGATCTCACGACGAATCTCACGCTCATTTGCGTCCTCGGGTATTTCTCTCGCTCGTGCACCGTATAGAATCACCTTGCGCTGGCTGATCAAAGAAGAAGTCGATTTGGAAAGAGGCATCCATAAAAGAAACCTCCGATGCCGTGATTCGGAAATCTGGACAAAATTGAGAGTTGATTGAGAGTTGCATGCATTTCTTGAACGAACCTCGGTAAACGTTAGACCTGCCTCGCCACGGGCGATCAGGCGTTGAACATAGCTTGTGTAGGAAAACAACTCTTGCTTCACCAGTTTCCCAAACAATAACGAAACAGCTCGGATGTTGTCTGGATCGCCTGCGATCTCAGATGAATCCAACCAGTCGAAGAGTCGATCCTGAAGAATTTCGTCTGGGGGGTTGATATTTCTGCGGGTCGCACGATCGCCTGCTTGAATGCGCCAATTGCGTATCAAGGTGATAGCAGCAAACGGCCGGTGGTCTCCGTATTGAAGGGGAGTAACACACCACGTAAGTAGCATGTCCAATTTGTCGATAAAACTCGCCTCGTCATGTGAAGAAAGGAATTGGAGGTTTCCGATATCTGTGCCACTCGAGATGGAGTTCAAAATCTTCACAATGTCAGGTTACCGTTCGAAGTTCCAATGGCGCCGTACCTTGACATCAGAGATGGCAGACGCCAAACGTGCGGATACATGGATGGGGAGACTTAGAAAGAGCATGGCCTCGTTTCTCCTCCTAATGTCAGCCAAGTTCTCTAGAAGCACTTGGCCGATATTGCGCAATTTTTCTTCTACATGTAGGTCGCCAGGCTCCTCCACGATGACCTCGGATAATACATCAGCTAGCAGGAGGGAGTGTGTCTTCCACATCCTGGGGCTGACGAAGGAATCCGGTAGACCTATGCACAGTCGCTGAAATCATCTGTCAGACTTTCATAACCTCGATCACAGAAGTATCGGCGGACCTGGAGTAAGGTCTTGAGCAGGGCGTCGGTGTCACGAAGATACTCTTGCGCTGAAGTAGACCGAATCTGTCGGATGAATGAGATCGAAAAGAGTTTCTGACGGTTGTCTTCATACCTCGGAGAGTTTGGATAGGCAAGCGTCTATAAATGGACGGGTCAGCGGGCGACTGTAAAGGATTCCATCCAGATACTCGTCAGCTAGACGAGTGATGAAGCCGGTTTGGGCTAAATTGCAAGTTCCCATCTGCTGAACCATCCAAACGAGAAATGTGCGGTTATCGACGAGCCCTTCGGAATAGAATGTGCGCAATAGTTTAAGACTGCGACGATGATGAGTACTTCAACCAAGCTTGGAGAGGAACTCATCCAGACCAGTATACAAATCGCGACATCCAGCGCTCCCGGAAGTCGCCATCGGACAGAACTCCTTTAAACGTTTGTTTGATGTTTAATCCAGGCCGAGGGGCTCTGGGTAATAGAATATCCGCCAATAGCTTCTTCAGGTAGCTGGTCACGACGTTCGCCCAGTCCACGCTGTACTGCGTTGGATTGTAGGAGGGCTTGTTTCTCAATCCGGCCTACGTTAAATCGAATCGTAAAAACCACACGGAAACTACGCGAACGCCTCATACCGTTTCATTTGCACCAAACACACGAAGAAACCAGACTGCCCTGTTTATATCAACGTTGTTGGACTGAAGAAGATCCAGAAGGTCATGGCCCTTCGCTCCATGGGGAACACTCTTGCCGAGTTTGTGGAGAGGCACTTTGGGGTTGGCAAGGTCGGCAAACCATGCCTGGCGTTTCAAATCATTCAGAGTCACTCGTGTAGGGATGCGGAAGGTAGATGGTCTAACATAGAATGAGCAGTCCGCCGGAGTTGATGCGAGAGTAACGTACGGAATGGAAGGTAAGTTATCCGCTCTTCGAACGAATATCTCGTTCATCAAAGCTTCAAGCTTCGAGAATGTTGCGCTTGAGGATAGGTCGCCATGAATGATAGAATGTGCACTGAACGTCTCAGCCTATAGATCATCGAGGTGAGCAGGTGATTGTAGATTAACAAGGAACTCACAGAGACTTGGTTTCCCAGCACAAAGCCATTCTTCACATTTTCCTGGGTCAAAAGGTCCTCCTCTTGTCCAACGCGTGGGGGATAAAAGCCAAGATAGCCTGGAATATCTTTCAGTTCCGAAAATGAGATTCTTGTGCACAGTGTACCTAGTTCAGCGGAACCATGAACCTTGGGGAGCCAAGTGGGAGGATGTAACTCATAGATCGCCATGCCATTCCCATTCGCGTCGTCTTTGGATTCCGATATCATGGTCGCTGCGCACACGCCTGAGCGTTCGAAAGGAGACTGATAAGGTCAGCGCATTGAGGATGAACAGTTTGTGAACCGGGACCCTGGGCCTGAGGCAATGAATATGATCCTTGACCCGAAATTGAGAGGACCCAACAAGTGCAATCAACGCGTCGTGTGAACTCAAACTACGAGCTCTCATGCGCCAGTCTGTGGCCGTCAACCGTGCTTCTCATGGTGCTTCATTAAACTCGCAGGCGAATGCAGCCGCAGCGGCGGCTAAACTTTTGGAGAAAAAGAAGGAATTCGATGCGGTTTCGGCACTCGAAAGAGCAAGCGCCCTTTATCTTGAAAGGATCGAGGGATTTGGAGACGACTGCGACGTGATGGCCGATGCAGGGCAAGGTATGTGCTAGCAGGTGTCTACTATCCGAGGTGTGTTGCTGAACACTTCCAGCCCACGGCCAAGTTCTCGAACAATGGCCCAAAATGTTCCAAATTCTTAGTCTATTCCGTGAGTCGCGGTGGCGTACTCAAATCTGATATGAGAGCTCATTCAAGCAATGTGCACGTGTGCAGTGGCCTCCCGAGGCTCACAGGATGAAAGCCCACACATAGAGGAACAATCGCCATCAGTTGATTTTTATGGCCAACGTTTGGTACGCATTCCGATCGAGGAATTGCAACAGACACAACATACATCCTCTTAATACACCGTTATCGATGAGCATGTCTACCACACCCTTTATGCATGCACACATAGCTGGTGGCCGAGTATCAGATGTCATGACCTCCAAGCCATTCTTCATCTGGCGGATTCCTTGTAACCTCAACAACGCCCATCTCGTCCATCGTCGCTCCAACATCACTCGCATCCACGCCCACTCTCTTAAGATCATTGGCTAAAATTTCGCTCAATCCCAATCGGTCCCGAGGTATCCAAATCCAGGGCTGCTTTCTGTAAGTAGATGGATGATCAAATGCACGTTCATCCGTGTCTTCATCGTCGTCATCGTCAGAATGGTCAACAGCAGGTGCTGCAGGGTCGAAAACCGGAACGTCCGATGATTTCCGAGGTCTGCTTGGGTTCGACGTGTTTGAAACCTGCGGTGCATCAGGAGTTACACACAGTTGCTGAGATCCCTCCGGAAGAAGGTTGGTGCTTGAAGCCTCAGCGAACCCAGTGACGCTGAGCCTCAGAGTCTCAAATGCGTCATCGATTTTCTTGCTTGTTTTCTGAACCCTCTTCCTCATCCTTCGGAGATCTGTTCGTGCGTCAATGGGCAAATTGGCCGATGATTGGAAGGAGATCAATCAACGCACAATCTCTGCTGAACAAGTCTATCTCTTCTTCTACAATGCTCGCCATGCCTTCTAGCCCTTGCCTTTTTCTTTCAAACTTCTTTTCTAGTTCTCTGGTCGCCAAGGACATGGGAAGGTAGTTGATAATCGCTTTGGTGGCGGTCAGTGGCGAGCCATGCACATTGTAATAAACCTTACGGCTGAAACTGCGTTTTAAGAACACCTGGGCTACTAAGGTGATCACCACTAGAACAAGCATCGAGACTCCTTGGGCTATGGCGGAGCCCCGATTTCCGTCCACTGCCTTCAAAAAAAACAAGCAGGCAAGGCAAATTTGTTCGATGTATAGGCCGACAACTGAAAATAGAATCATCATTATATCGAGCATCCTGAGCCGTAATTATCTACTCACAAAGGTTCGAGACGGCCATTGGGAAATACAGTCCTCCTGTTTCACTTTCCTCGGTCTGATCCAATACCTGGGTAAACACTGAAGCCGTTCGGAATGAGTTGAAATCGACCTGGTGGATTCTAAAACCGATAGTTACGAAATTTCCAAGCGACGTAGAGCATGCTAAAGGCTATAGGTCGACATCAGCAGATGTCGAAACGCACAGGGAAACATACATACTGATCAATGCGAGCAGGTTAATGAGCGGCGAAAGCACGCTGTACGCAAAACCAATCGTCGCAAGCAGGGAAAGACGGGGTAAAATGACGCCTAAATCAGCCTACAATATAGTTAGTCACTGTCCACATTAAGAACATTGGATTTTTCGTCTTACTGAAGGCATCAAGAAAGTGACCTATTAATCTTTTGGTGAGATGCCGAAAGAGAACGATTCATTACTCACTTCGTATGCCTGACGAGGTGTCCGCCCAAGGAACCACTTCCGAATGTAGTAGATGACGAGTGGAACAAACTGTGCAAGAACACCTCCAGCACCGGCCATCCCTTGAGTAACTACGACACCATTCAACTCGGTGTCGCCGGTCAAGTCAAGTGCTGCCCTTACCTATGTATGTCAAGAAGAAGATGGAAGCACCAGGAAGTTGTCTGGCAAGCTCCTGGACTTTCTGCGTTGGTTGTTCGATAATCTATGGGTACATAGGATGGGTCATCAGCAAAAGTCTTCAAGGTGGCGAGACCCACGTCTTGGAGGGCTGGACGGGAGGGCAGGTGCAACGATAAGTAAAGAGAACTTTCGAGAAAGGTGGTCTTACCCTTCGTGACCCCAGAACTTAGGGTGACGATGAGAAAACCATGGCTGGGAACAATAACGTCAGCGGAGGGTTCAATTGTTACCATATGAGTCCCATCGCCTTACACCAGGAGAAACAGAAAGAACCGTCGGTACACACTGATAGAGATCAACGAGTATCTGGGTATACGTTCATACCAAGCCAATCCTATAAAATCGTTACTTCGGCGCGCTCTGCATCACATGACAACTCACCACGGAGCATCCACGGTAATACACAAAACAATAGGGCAAAGAGGACAGGAGGGAGGACACCCTGAACAAGACCAGGCCAGGGACTTGGCGCTGCAGAGAATGAGTGAGGTTCTGACTTGAGACCGGAATCAATTACCTTCGCACACCCAACGCAGCCAGCTACATAATGAAGATTTAGCGACTGCATTCTGCAAAAAGGGCAATACTTACGGGACTCTAACACAGAGGTCGTCTAAATTGCTTAATGTCCCTATCAGTGCGACGGGGAACCCCCACGCAATGATTAGACCCATCGTTGCAAGCCATGATATGACATAACGGGGACGCATTTTAATGGCACCGTCATACAGGTTCTGCCAAACGATGTCCTTGGGGTTCGCCTCCATCCACTTGTCGTACATCTTCAAGGGCTACTGAGCGTATAACAAAACAATGGTGCTGAGGAATGGAGAGTGACTTACCTCGTGGTGACTGACGCATTGCGCGAGGACATGTGCGCCTATCTGGAGATTGCAACGAATGAAAGCGGTCCCTAGGAATCTGGCTTGGTCTGAACGTGCCCGCGCTTTTTCAATTTTGGCATTCAGGTGGACTATCGCATCCTAATGAAGATAAACGGTTGGTCAAATATAAACGGAGAATATTAAGACGTAAGTCTTACCATACACCAATCAATCGTGTCTACTTTCTTTCCAAGTAGGCCATAAAGATGTGTTCTGTGCCTCGGTCGTTTGGCCGGAGGTACAAGTTCGTCCAGAAACTTGCGCGATGCTGACGGAAGTGTGACACAGGCACTAGTACCACCCTCTTCATCCTTGAGCTTGGACTTTATGCGTCTCCGATGGGCGGCTTCCCGCTTTCTCCATGCCTTCGTGGCTGTTGCCAAAAGGCTGGTCTCCGCTGCCTCAAGTGTGATGCACGCATTTTGCCGCTGTTCGAATAAATCGTTCAGAGCTGCGTGCTCCCGGAGAATCCAGACCCTATCAACCCCACCCGGAACAAAGCTGGCAAATTTCTGAAGTGCGCGTTCTGTGGCGAGATCATCTGGAACGGACGTAAAGAGGACAGTACGTGCTTGGGCTAGGCGGGAGTGTGAAGGGCTGATAAGAAATTGGTGTCGCATTTGTAGAAAATGCAACATCTCCCGGCGTATTTGATAAATAACAAAAACTGGGAAAGAGTAAGTTGATAATTTCGCGAGTCATGTCGATAAAGCAACTGACAGGTTAAGATGTACACAACGACGATGTGGGCCACAAAACGTGGTTGATTTTGCGGTTCAATAATGCTAGAAAGTCGTGAGATTAAGACGGAATACTAATAGTCATTCGTAAGCTCCTCACTTGTTCCATGATATTCGCTCCAAGCCAGTATGCGTGCCACGCACATTGACGGCAATGGCAGGAATGATCACGACAAAAGTCAAGAGCGTAAACGCCAAGAAAATATAGATGAGCATCCTCAGAAAACGCATAAACATATATCTGTTTCTTTCATTTCAAGACCGTATTTCTCGACAAATGACTAGCTGGACGTACGCGTCGAGACCATTCTTGTGGATCTGAGGCTTACAAGTGAGTTACGAGTGGTGTGCAGTGTCAAAATGAAACCCACAATGTCCTCCAACGGGAGAGAAACAAGGGTGGGAAACCATTTCCAAGGACCCGAAGGCAGCTCCTTGGCTCGTTTACTGATCACGGAACGCTAGCGTGAGTTTCCAGATGACCAAAAAAGCAAGGACATGTACTCAGGCGGGGGTAGATATAACCGGGGACTGTATATCCTCCAAAGCCTCCGCTTCAGGACCAGAAATGCTCCTACTTCGACGGAGAGAAGACCGGCATTGGTAGCCAGGGCGGTCAGAAATGTCTTGTTAGTATTGCTGTTTCCGCGTGCTTGGTCTGGGTTGATGACGGACATGCTTAGTTTACAGTGAGCGCACAAACGGCCTCGGGGATGGAGAAGGTTTGCGTGAAATTCCCTCTACCGTTCGCTTGCTCTGATGTATTGTTGGACATGCTCCGCCATCGAGGTTACCACGAGGGTCATAAAAGGCCTCAAGGCCGTAACAAGGGAGTCAACTTGAGGCAAACACAAGGCAAACAACGTTGGCCTAAGTAAAGGGCATTGAATGCTGGCCACGAGGACTCGAAGTGTCGGCAAAGGCCAGAGATCAATCTTTTCCGCAAGATAGACCTGGAAATGCCCTTATGATAGCCTATATGTGAAGCGCAAATTACAGCACTCACTACTATGTAAAAAGCGTCAAAAAACATGAAATGGAAGTGTCTCAGGAAGCTCGCTAAGCCCGTGCTGCATTTTTCTTCTGTTCTTTTAACAACGCGATCCTCTGAAAATGCATGGCACTCAGGATGATGTGGGAAATGAAGGGAAGAGGAACCATTACCTGCTTCCGCTCCTCCTTCCGCCGCACCATTTCTGCGGCCCTATCTTCCTTGGACATATCGGACAAATTGAGCGTTGTAGGAGGCGGTGAGGGGCATTTCTGTGCTGTTTGCGTTCGAGGCGGGGGTGACGACGTGGGCGTTGGCGCCCTGCTTGAAGGATTGGAAGGCGCAATCAAATTTGGACGGCGTGATGCGTTGACGTTGGGCTTCCCTTTTACGCCAAGCCCAAGCCCAACAGCAGTGATTGGCTTGGGCACAACGAGTGCTGGGAATGCGATCGGTGCAGCCTCAAACGCGCCTAGCGGATGAGGCGTAAATACTAATAGCGATATAGGTTCAGCCAGCACTGTACTCACTCCAGTCATCCTCATCAGCATTGACATCGATGAGATCGTCATTGCCCCATGGATTTTCACCCGACGTACTCTCAGCGACCTCCTCCACCCACTGATGCGCTATTTTGGAAGTCAATGGTACTTTGCTGGTGCCCAGCTGCATGCCCTTGGTCATGGATGTTGATTGCAATGGAGGAGAAGACAGCGGAGAAGATGCATCAGATATCGTCGACAAAAATGAAGGATTCGAAAAGGTGTTTCCAGGACTTTCGGCAAGGGGTGACGCAGAGGTAGTTCGTTCAAGTGCTGGCGGTCCAGCACCAACCCCAATGGTGGTTTGTAAATCCGAATTCATGAGCTGATCGTTGATTCAGCGTCGAACGAAATGTAAGAGGATCACAAATCTCACTGTTTTACCCAGTGAAGACAGGGCCCATCCCGCGAGTGAACCTGCTGCCCCTGCTGCTGTGGTGGCCAGGGTCGCCTGTTCTGGAATGGGATCGCGAGAATTGTCACTACCTTCTGAGATGACCGTTTCAGGCTGAAATGATTCTTAGCATAATGCCTCGGTGCACCAGAAAAGCAAACAAATACCATCGTCGCCGCGCATTGTTCTAATCTCTTCACAAAGAGGTTTACAGCCTTGAAGGCTTGATCCCTGACTAACCTGAAGACCATCGAGTATTTGACCGATGAAGCCGAAAACAAAAACAAAGTGACTTACTTTTCTTTGTCTATCATAGCAAAAGCAATGTTGGGAATTACCTTGTTTGCTACGTCGTCAGCCTCGAAGCAGTCAATTGTTGCCATGAACGCCATGAGGCCAGCGACGCGAGCATGGACAAAAGTATCCTTGAGAGCACGCGTGAAGGCTGGAACAAGCACTTTCTTCTTGGTGTGGTAACCCAAGGTTGGACCCAGACGGCCGATGAGTATACACGTGTTCGTCCGTATTGATGCTTCGGAGTCACTTTGCATCTTTGCCAGGAAACGTAAAAGGTCGTTGTTGAGGATACGATCACTTAGCTGGGTGAATAGCTGTGTTCAGTTGGTATGGAGATATACACCGCGATATGTCACTCACCTTCGGCGCTAAGATAATGATGGATTTGGTGGTAGCTTCGCGGATGACAGCTACCGTGTCTGAAAATCCCGTCGACTAAGGAGCATTAGGGCTGGAGGGTACATCATACGGGATTATGCACATACGAGATGAGGGAAGATTTTATCGCTGACGGTTTTCTTATCCAGTCGATCAGCATATTCAGGAAGGTGATCCAGCAACGCCATCCGCGTCCCTCGATCAGGACTGGCATAGAGCTTGATCAACGGCGCCAGAATAATGGTTGGATATTCCTCGGGCGACACATTAGACCCAAACTCCAAAACCAAAGGAAGTATTGTTGCCGCAGATGCACCTCCGTACTCTAGAGCGGTCACAAGTGAAGGGAGGATGCGGCCAGAGGCAAATTCGGGAGGGAATGACGAGGAAGATTCTTTAAGAGTCCTAGGGAAAATAATTTCAGTCCGAGCGGGATTTTCACGCTGAGATATGTTGCCCACCGAAGAAACAAGGTTTTCTCCACACCAGTCCCTAATGAAAAGTTATCGAGTCCAAGGCAAACCTTGACAAGCTTGTTGTTGGCAAAGAATCCGGTGTCCGCCATGCCTATTTCAAGAAAGGCCTTCGGACTTAATCTTCCTTTTGGGTTGGGATTCAGCAATCTCTTGAAGGGAGCGAACAACGAAGAAGGTATTCCACCGCTGGATGAGGCAAGGGGCGGAGGGTGGGGAGGGTGAACGGTCGCTGGCGGCGGGTATGATGGGTTGAAGGCTGTGTGAAGGAGGAGGCCCAAGGCATAGGCATCTGCAACCGCAGGATCATACCTGGAGTAAAAGTGTCAAGGTATGAGGCAGAGAGGATACACCGCAGTTTACTGACTCTTTCAGGACAGTCCATCCACCTTTCTTGACTTCTGGGGTGGCCCAGGAAGATGAACCAGAATACGATCCACCCAGCGTCTGATGCAGTGTAAAACATACATACTGGCACAAATGACAGTGCGAAGCGTACATATAAAGTTGGAAATTCGTCCTTCGGATTGCTGAATAGTTCAAAACCCCCTAGTTTCCATTCACCAGAGGGCGAGATGAAGATAGAATTGACGCAGATCTTGCCATGTGTCGAGGAACAGGAGTCGTTTACAAAAGTTAGAGCTACCTAAGATGCACGGGTTATTTTACGCGATAGGTTAACTGAGAAGAAGAACACGCCGATATTCGATGCAAGCCCCAGAGCAGCCAGTCCTCTCTTTCCCTAGCATCGCGGGATGACCATGCTCGCAAGACGTCTTGAAGAGGTCGTACGCGTTCTGTCATGATGTATATGTTCGTATCTGTCTCCACGGCATCCATAAACTTGAGAACATCCGGATGTCGTGTCGCTCTGAGCTTCCGAAGAGCATTTGTTGCGAGCGGCCTGGTAGCCTTCTTGGATTGGTCACTGAAATCGTACTCAAATACCGATACAGGGCTTCCGTCATCCTAGAGTGCAATGGCGTGAGGAGGAATAGCTGGAACTGAAGCGATACGCACCCGTTTGGTGCCATCGTAAAGGTTACAGATGCCGTCGAGAGTGGTGACCTTTGGTCCAAGAGAAAATGGAAGATTTAAACCGGATTTCTGAACAAGAGTCGAAACAGCAGCCGATCCCAGAGTTCTCAAGTAGTCCATTGTTGATTTGACGCCTGCTGGCAGTTGCCACAAGACGTGTTGGTCGCCATGTCGTGGCTGTGCATTGGCAAACAATGTTGCTCCTCCGAGAGTCCGATTCCTCTGGCGCCAGTTGATTGTGGTGACGATTCCTTCCCTTCATCTCTTTCCACTATCATAACCACACGACCCTCATGCATCATGATGGTGAGGTCGTAGACCCGACTTCTAACATCTCCAATACCAACGGCTCACTGCCTATAACCGCCACTCACCATGATGACATTCGCGAACCTACTATGGACGTACTGGAGCGCGACCTACCTATTGTCATGGACGGCCAGATACCACTTGGAGACCTGCTTTCGCGGGTAACACAGTCTATTTATGCAGAACTGGCCGAGTTGGCGGAAACGTGAGGCGACCTCCCAGAACCCTCAGATTATTGAAGGCTCTGACATAGACCAGAATGCCAAACATGTCCGACAGTGCTCGTAAAAGAACTCTTGCGGATTGGGTTGTCAAGACAAAAAAGCAGGTTGTGAAACTTTACGCGATGGTGAAATGGGCTCGAGATGCAGAAACCGTTCAAAAGTGCATGGTGCGTGTATGTTACATGAAAATATCCTCTTCCACGCTAATAGAGGAGTCAGAATATCACTGCCTTCCTTATGACACAAAACCACCAGTTCGAAGGAGCGATGGAAGGGCTGAAATACGCTAGGGAAAGCCTAGATCCGGCAAGGTCGTCAATCTGCCATTTTGAGGCTACACGCGCTGATATTTGAGCAGGCTAAGAAACCACGACCTTCTCACATCCCTCGATGTTCTGACCGCCGGCTCATACCTACGACTTCCCACCTGCATCAAGGTTTGCCTGCTTCGCTCTCAACATTGACGTCTGTGGCTGAAAATAATATCTAGAAATCCCTAATACCTACCACACCATTAACGGACACGCAGGTAGCACAAACCCTCGCTGAGATGGAGGATGTCATTCGTTATCGGCTTAGAGTGTTTGAGCTTGTCCCTATCGAAATGTCGCAACACCGCATAGGTTTTTCAAACCTCATCACTCATCTTACCCAGGCACTTACATCCCTTACAGTTGATGGACGCGTTTATTTTACGGTTCCCAAACTGTTTGAGGTGTCTCTTTGCTTACGCGGGGCCCAAAAGGATGAAGGGTGGTTCTTTGTCCATGTGGAATTCCTGATAAACATTGGAGGCGATCTCACGGGTCTGCAGGGTAAATTCCAGTTGCAAGTATACAACACTTTTCTAATCAATTGGCCAGAATTTCCTCGTATACCGGCTGGGATTATGAAACGACACATCACCGACGAGGCCGATGCGAGACTAGCATTCTACCTTCCTCTTCCGGACGAGGTTCAACAACTTGAAGCTGAGATGCCACCACGACCCCAGCTACCAGAGGGCATCATTGACGCCCCCCTTGTCCGCATTTTTAATTTTCTTCGTGCGTCCCTGCCCGCTTTGCCCTGCACATATCCTCACAGATGATAGAAATAATGTCTATGTCCTACCAGCTAGAGATACTGTGGTATCAGGTAATTTGCCTGGGCCTACCAGTTTTATCGTCCTCCCACCCATGTGCTCATTCCCATAGGCTGAACGTATGCGGTCCCTCGGCTGGGCCGAATATCTAAGTGTCCAAATGAGTCCAAACCGTAAAGTTATGACTGTTTCTTATTGGATGTATGTAAACTCTAGGGTCTGTTTGCTCTTCCGTGCTGACACACGTGTTTTCAGACGAAAACCACCGCCCCACATACCGGGTCGCCAACCGCGCACTAAACTCCCGCTTTTAGGCGGCACCATAACGCTATCGATAATTGAGGTGAACAGTCCAATACAAACAGGGTCAGGCCCTGCACGGTCGCCGAAATCCCGAGCCTTGGCCAAACTGCAAAGAAAATCTAAATTAGGTAGCTCGACACCATCTGACGAGGTCGAAGGCTTGACTTTCCAGGTGCTGTGGGAACCTGCGAAAGGTGCCCTTGGTGTCAGCATAACCCAGAGAGAGGCATTACCTGACGGCCTCCTCCGTGTTGTAAGTGAAACGGAGACTTCCCTTATATCATCTGAACATTGCTTCAAACAGGATGCTGACAACCTGGACTTCGAAAAGCTTCTGCGAAGTGTCACAGAAAGTCACGCATATTCTGTCCTCAAGACCTACAAAGACCAGCTTCAGTATGCGAGGACTGTCTTCTCACCCCCAGGTATTGTATCCCTTGTCAAGGACGGTGCGCGCCTTTCATCATGTACTATGATCACATCCATTTATAATATCTACAGAGGGTGCACAAGCACTTCGGGTTCATCTCTGTGCAGATGAGGTTGTGATAGTGACCATCGATTCTCGAACAGGCCGCATGAACCTTCGCGATACAGGAGACCTTGCCGCAGCTGGTCGCGGGCCACGCTTTACGGCGATCACAGGCCAAGTCAATGACAACCCGGTCCTTCTCTTTGAAGCTTTAGCACGTCTTAGACTTGCTGTGAGTTCTCTGTCACTGATAAAGATCAGCTATTGTTGATACCGTTGCAGACGATCACAGATCTGGCTGAACAGAAGGCAAATTACCTTGGGCTCCAGAGTTTCCGTCGGCGAAATTTCAAGCAAGAGGGTTTGATGGTTTATGTTACGTATTTCTTCACACACTAACTGAATACAGAGATCCTGAAACTTGGCCCTTCCCTTCGCGGAACGCTATTTATTCAACTTGCCAACTTTCCAAACCACTATCTTGTTCTTGTCATCACCGACGAGCATTTCCGATACGCCCTCATCACAACGAGGATTCTGGCGGAATCCATGTTTTCCCAGATGATAATGGAGGATATCGCATGGCTAGACTTCGACCGAATACATGGAGAGGACATTCTAATCACCTCACATTCCAGTCAAACAGACATGCGAATCGGGAAGCGAAAACGAGACAACGACGAAGCTGTGGTAAGGGATTCAGGTGTAAATGAAGTTACTTCTGGGTGAGCCGCCTTCAATGTTCTTCCTGAGCTCACACCCAATATCTAATTCCGCCCAGTTTCAATCTGGAAACTCCAGTTCTACGGGAGCTGTACAGCTATTGCTGGTTCGTTGGTTCGATTCTCTTCAACAACGGAATTAAATACTCGGCGCAGCGCGCGAGTCGCCTACATGAACATCGAAAGACAATTCAAACTTCGCGGCATTCCTTTCATCTACGTAAATCCCACAAGTGGCGCTCCCGTCACGATGGAGCTGGCTCACATTCAGTCGTCGCTTGCACGTTCTGTACCTGCACTATGTGTGCAATCAGAACACATATTGTCAGGGGCTCCTGCGGCCGAAGCAGCTATGCCGAATATCCGTGTCATACCCCTCAACTGGTGGTCAGAAAAGAACGCTCAGGTTAGCTGCTTCTGCTCATACGTGGTCCGTAATGTATATTGAACTAATTTGCACAGGTTGTGACCTCCGTCAAGCTGAAATATGTTCAACAACCTATGGGGAAGACTGCCGGTACAAGCTCCATCATTCGCCCCTCAAAACGCATCATCTACGACACCACTCAAGCTGTCGTTTCGTTTCTATCAGAAAATGTCAACACTTGCGTAGACGAGTTCCTTGAGGAGTGGGCACGAGTATCAAAGATGGTAGTCATTGCTCGAGAGGGTAAGTCCTTTTTCCAAGCTGGAATCTTTCGCTGAAGCCCGCGTCAGTCGCGAAAATGGCAAAGGAAAGTAGTTGGAAAGACGTCCGCCTGCTTTCTTTCGATCTTCAGACCGTCGAGTTTGCCTATGCCCTGGTAACAACATCAGTCACTGCCGTCCATCTGTATAGGTGCTGATACACGCACCACAGGACTACACAGTTTCTATCTCATGCGAGGACCAACTTTCACCGATGGGTGGAAACTTTGATCTGCGCTTCTCCCGTTGTCGACGATTGCAGAATCAAGGGAACCAGGACATGGATCAAGACCAATTCAACCCTCACGACGACGCAGAGCCTTTCTTGCGCAATATTCTACGGCATGGCCATGGTCGCCTTGCACCATCACTAAACCGCTTTGTTACGCTGTTGCGAGATACATTGCCCATCGCTACAGAACTCGAGGAGATCCGGAAAAAGAGCGAAAACGATAGATGGAGCGTGGACACGTTTGCGAAGGCAGCAGGTTGGTATAGACTCCTGGACTCCGATCTGAGGTTTGTGTGGATTGTGAACCACTTCCTTAGACGAGGTTCTGAATATCTTCATGACAGGCATGCGATCGATTTCAGATTAATGAAGGATCGACGCGTTGCGATCCTCGACGGCTCATATTCGCTCTTCAGCCCAGCTGCAATGACGCCCTCTGCATCCCTCGATTATGACGACACGTTGGGTCTGCAGCCGATCCCCCAGTTCAAGGAGATAGTCACTGGCGTCGTCCGGGACATGGTATCTTCTGGGATTGTCCAGGCTGGCAAAATTGCTGTTGTCGACGTCGGCGTCATTTGCGATACCGCGACTGTGCGCGACCTCGGGAGATCAATTCACGCGAAGGTGTTGGAACATTGCGGTGGTTCTTTGTAACTCCAGACATCATACTCACTAATTGGAAAATGTACTTGTAAACATTACAGCCGTTCCCGAAAATAATGACATATGTTTACAGTTTTTGTTGAGCGCGCGACGCATGATTTTGAACAATTGCCTTGTTGGGAGCATGTCTTGGACTTCATGGACTTCTTCACTTGCGGCATGTTCTTCACGTTGCAATCACGATGACACCACGATGATACAGCATAAAAGAGGCTTTGAGCACATTACAAACTCCGCGACGTACAGTAACTCTATTCAAATACTCAAAAGCCGCCTTGGATATCGCATACTTACTACCTCAATTGTTACCCTACACTTCTCACTATCAGTGTTACTATGGGCGAGTACTTGAGTATTCACCACTTTTCCCTTTCTCGTAAACTAACACTACCATTGTGCCCCACAGTCAGTTTCGAATTCATAGACTTCCGCTTCCCCCAGACTGACCAGGCGGCCATTTGGAAGATTCCAGAACTCATTGCCGCTGGGAGTGCCGCCATCGGTGCGGCCGTGACTCCACTAGCCGCCGCCCCAGTCCTCGGAATGGTCGGGTTTGGCGCTGCGGGGCCCGTTGCTGGTCAGTCACCTGCAACACACTCTACCAATGACTGATGAAGGCACAACACAGGAACCATTGCAGCCGGAATCCAAGCTGGAATAGGAAACGTGGGGTTAGGATCCTCGTTTGCTCTTGCACAGAGCATCGCTATGGGAGGAGCGGCTGTACCGTTCTTTGGTGTGGCTATTGGTGCCACTATCGCCGGAGGCGCCGCGTATGGGGCGGCGGCACTTTTGTTGTGAAACTATGCCTAGACGTGAGAGGCTCGGCGACACCGTGCTGTCTCTACGTTGTTGCCAGGTACTCCGCCTGACTCGATTCCGGTCTATGCCAGCTTTGATTCGTGATTTTGATTTGCTTTGTATGTACTACCAGACAAGACTTACTTTATTCCTATGCTGCGATGCGCGAATCTCGTAGAGAAGGAAGATACCAGTGCATAGTGCCCATATGCACCAATGTTTTTTTCCTTCTCGACGCGAATTTGGCATGAAAGGGACGCTGAAGATTGGCTGAAGGCTAGGTGATTACAATACACGAGCCGTATCAGGCAGGCAAAGACGTGGCTTTGATTCGATTTCGATGTACCTTCTCGAGAAGAAAACAAAGAAATATGACGCATATGGCGATGGTTAGGTCTTTTTATAGTGTAGTGGTTCTTCGTATCATTCGTATCACACTCGCTACTTGCACTGATGAGAATGTGCATTATGTATTAATGTAATCACTGGATATCGTTTGCAAGGTACATGTGGTCGGGGCAAGAAGTGAGGCTAGTCAGAGACCTCGATATAAAGAGGTGGCGAAGGCGCATTGGAAGAAACGGACATAGAAGACATCGCGCATGCTAAAGCACCACCCGTGTCAGCCCAACCATCATTTCGAGCTTCCAAATGCTTTGTTGGATGTGACGCCGCTGATGGATTTGCTTTTGCTACAAGGACGGGATCCTTCCCGAACTTTAACAGAGCAAGGCCCAATGGCATATCGTCCTCAGACGAGGCGTCGTTTATACCGCCAAAGTCAAAAAACTCCCCGCTCGAGTCAGACTCGATGCCGGCAGCGGTATATGCCTTCTTCCCGAGCTTTGGCCTCCCCCGTGCGCGTGTGGTAGTCGCCGGTTGTGGTGGAGGATGGGAAAATCCAGCAATCCCGCCCGATGTGCCTTTGCCGCTTTTTCGCGGAAATGCAGGATCATCCAGTGCACTAGGCTGGCTGAGGGCACATGGAGACGCCTTTCGAGGCCGACCACGTTTGCGAGGGGTATCACTGGCTGAGCTATCAGAGTCAAAGAGCTCGTTGTCACTTGGAGGTTTCGCTGGATGTATGGCGGCCAATGTAAAAGATTCGGATCCCCTTCTAGGTCGACCACGTTTCTTGGGAGATGGTGCCGTCACTGCTGGGAGCTTCCCCTTCTTTGTCGGCGATTCATTGGCTTTCCTTTTCGTAGCGGCAGGGGAAGAGCTTTTCGGAGGTCGGCCACGCTTTCGGGGAGTAGCAGCCTCGTCCGAAGAGCAGGGGCTAACGTCGAAATCGAGCGACTCTCCTTCACTCGACGACGCCACACCTCCCTTGCGTACACCTTTCCTCGGTGGTGACTTCTTTTTGGCCTTCCTCTTGGCCGGCTTCTTGACGGGCAAGCGGGGAGAGCCGGATAGGGAGTCGGAGTCGTACAACACGCCTTCAACTTGATCTTGGTCTATGTCCATGCCGTTGTCGGGTATGTCATCCTCTTCGAGGGCGATGCCACCAGTCTTGCGACGGTAGCATCCGCGGATGACATCACCCCAGAGAGTATAGGTGCTGCATGAGGCGCATGTTCCGCCTCTTGGGACTATAGCCGTCGTTGTGGGGTCAGTGTCAAGGAAATGTTTGGAAAGGCACAATAAATGGGACACAGCGGTGCAGGATGGTGTGGGGCACAGCGCCGTAGAAAGGGCATCCTGTTAAAGGAAGAAAAATTCATTAGGAATCTTCTGAGACCCAGACGTTGAAGTGACTCACGATGGCGTAGTTCTTGATGAGTTCTTGGCATATGGAGCAATGCAGGGGACGATTGGTGGCAAGGAGAGAGGTGTTCTTGGCGAGGTAGGAGGACGTGAATTGTTCTGGGTGACAGAGTTGGAGGTCGATTGAGTTGTGATGAGAACCACTTACCGTCTTTGACGCTAATGGGTCCGCCACGCCCCGAGCCAACCTTTCCTGACTTGCCATCGACGCCCTCGAGTTCTACGGTGCATGTGAACCCGAGTGGCAAAGGAGTTTGGGCATCTTGAGTCGCGTCTTTCCACGCTACAACAGCCTCTTCCGTGAATAGCTTGACGTGCAGGGGCCAGTTGTGATATGGGTGGTTTGAAAGCATGGCGCGAACGATTCTAGGCTTTCCTTGAAGCTCATCGGCATAAGAGAGCCGCAACACGTACTGGGCGTTTGCTTTGAGATGCTTCGGCTTGCGATGTACAAATAACGCCTCGCCATTGGTGTCGCGAAGGTGTCTGGACCTTTCAGGGTGTTGCCACGCCCATTCGAACTGGAGTGCGGCCTGAGTAGAATTAGTACACCAGTTCATGTTTATGGGTATCCACCACGGCATACCAGTCGCGATGGAAATCCGTGCACGATCATCTGCATGACCCAGGGCCTCCGTAGGCGCGTCTTCCACGCGCCCTGTTTGAGTTCGCCATTGTGCTGTCTGTCGGATCCACGAAGTTGAAGACGTGATTCTGCATGTAGATGACGAAGGGGATAGCGCACCGTATGCGTCGGGGAGGGCTTGGCGTGCTTCCAATGTAAGTTCTGCAACACGGAGCTTTAGGGCCCAGGAGGAGACGGGGAAAGTCGGGTCACGAACACTTTCGAATTGGGTTTTTGAATGGATTTGAGGAGATAGCAGGCGTAGAAGGGGGGGAAGACATGTGAAAGCAGCGACGAACGGGGACCGAGAGCCTGTGTGCCAGAAGCCATGAGCAACGCGTGCTTCCGAGTCAAACTTCACTCATTGGATGTGATACGTCTTCGATAAGATAACGGCTTGCTATCAAATCTAGGGAGCTATTTCAAAAACTAAATACATACCTATGTTACAATACTCGTAAGTACTTGTACATACACTACGATGTGATCCGTCCAACCAAAAGATATCCATCCTTGCTACCGTGAGGAACAGCGCGATACAAATTACGGATGACACCCGAAGCCACCTTCAGGCCCATACGTTCGTAGAATGACAACGCTGACGTGTTGGACGTCGCGATGTTGGTGTGAACGACAGTGTCATCGCGCGGAGCATTGGTGTTTTCGCTGAAGTAGTTGTATACACGTCGGACGAGGACGCGGGCGACGCCGCGCTGTTGGTAGGCTGGGAGAACACCGAGTGTGAGGATTTCGATGTGGGGCGCATCTTTTGACACGGCGGGGTCGGAAAAGTCATCCTCGCCGTCAGTGAGGGTATATGACTTGGGTAGTCCGTGGACACGCGGGGTCTGCTGCAGGGCCGCAGAGACGAATGCGACAGGACTGGTCGGATCTTCAGGATGATACGCCACCAGGCATACGCGTTCGCGGAGGAGGGTAAGTTGGAGGAAAAAAGAGGTGGGGTACTTTATTGGCAGAACTGCGTCCTGGAAGGTGTTAGAGCGGGGACCGAACTGGCGACAGAAGAACTTACATGGAGAGCGCGGACGTTGGGGATGTCTGCCGAGGTCAACTGCCTGATAATGAGCTGTGGAGCACCGGACATGCCTGAATTTTGAATGGTGAGGATCTACAAGTGTAATGTACTTATAAGCATCTAGTAGCAGCCACATTATAGACTATAGGTAGGAGAGAAACAAGGGCCAGCGGGAGAAAGTGGCTTGACGGAAGTCCGACGGAGAACAAGTGGGCAGTGTCGCATCAAATACATGTGATTTGATTCGTATTCGTGTTTGTTGCATCCGCAAGCTTGTTTTCGGGGTTGCACAGATTTCTTGAGATTTAGTCTGGATAGTGGGGCCTGCGGGTAGGACCGGTGTGTGCACAGTGCGCCGAGTGCGCCATTGGCTGAAAAAACGCAGATCGGGACCCCGTCGGGGGATGTGGCCGCGCGCTATTCGCGCTATAAGACAACCCAGGTTCCGGATCCACTCTTCCTTCATTTCCAGCAAATTCAAAAGAACGGTAAGTTTAAAACCAGGTCACGGGACGGATCATACACATCTCTCCGAGTCCTACTTAACTCTTCCTCCATACCACCATCTCACCATCCTCCTCCAGGCCCTCGACCCACTCAACATGGTTCTTCCCCACCATACGCCCTATGTTACCCCCCAGATCCTTCACAGGAACTATGCACAGGCGCACGATACTGAGCAGTTCGGTACATGTACGTCCTTCCCCATCACTGGCTGCGAACGTCATGGAAACTCAGCTCTCCCTTTTGCAGTGATTGGCAAGGACCTGGAGTACTTCTCCCAGGCGGGCTTCGAGATGGACAAAATCCAGCTCAAGCGCAATGCGCCCGTTGCACAACTCTACGAGGATGCGATCCGCAACGAAGGCGCCATTATCTCCTCGTCGGGAGCCCTCATCAACTTCTCTGGAAAGAAGACTGGTCGCAGCCCAAAGGACAAGCGTATCGTATACGAGGAGACGAGCAAGGATGACATCTGGTGGGGGTCTGTAAACATTAAGATGGACGAACGTAGGTGGCGAATACCATTCACAAGGGTACACCTGCTAATTGCCCACTCAATCGTCCAGACACGTTCGAGATCAACCGTGAACGCGCCATCGACTACCTCAATACGCGGGAAAACGTCTATGTCTTCGACGGCTATGCTGGGGTATGACAGTTGCCATCGCACGATGTCGCGATGCCAATATACTGACTGCTGCGATGCTAGTGGGACCCCCGCTACAGAATCAAAGTCCGGGTTATCTGCGCCCGCGCTTACCATGCTCTATTCATGGTACGTCATCGACTTGCTCTGTCAGGCACGTCGCCCACCCCGCGTCCATCGCTCACAATATGACTAGCACAACATGCTCATCCGCCCCACTCCTGAACAACTCGCCGACTTTGGTGAACCCGACTTCATCATCTACAATGCTGGCCAGTTCCCCGCCAACCGCTTCACCAAGGGCATGAGCTCCACTACCTCTGTGGAGATCAATTTCAAACGCATGGAGATGGTCATCCTTGGCACGGAATACGCTGGAGAGATGAAGAAGGGTGTCTTCTCCGTGATGGTACGACTTTCTTTTCGAGTTCATTTCGATCATTTTGACTCTTGGACTCTTAGCACTACCTGCAACCCGTCAAGTTCGGCCAACTGTCGTTGCACTCTTCCGCAAATGTCGGCATCGGGAAGAATGACGTCACCCTCTTCTTCGGTCTCTCTGGTACTGGCAAGACTACCCTGTCCGCGGATCCCAATCGTCTCCTCATTGGCGACGACGAGCACGTCTGGTCCGACAATGGTGTCTTCAACATTGAGGGTGGTTGCTACGCCAAGTGCATCAACCTCTCCGCGGAGAAGGAGCCCGAGATCTTCAACGCCATCCGCTACGGTTCCATCCTCGAGAACGTCGTCTACAACCCTGCCGACCGCCACCCCGACTACGACGATGTTAGCATCACCGAGAACACTCGTTGCGCTTACCCGATCGAGTACATCCCTAATGCGAAGATCCCCTGCGTGGTCGATCGCCAACCCTCCAACATCATCATGTTGACCTGTGATGCTTTCGGTGTCCTCCCCCCTGTCAGCAAACTTACACCCGAGCAGGCCAGCTACCACTTCCTGGCTGGCTACACATCGTATGTGTTCACTTGCATCCTCTGTATGCGCAAATCTGATCGCCCTCTCCGTAGAAAAACTCCCGGAACCGAGGATGGCGTTCTGGAGCCCATTCCTACCTTCTCCACATGCTACAGTGCACCATTCATCGTTCTCCACGTTTGTACGCCTCCCTGTCCCCCTCCATTGTATTGACCCCTTTACTAGCCCGGTCGCTACGCCGAGATGTTGGCGGAACGCATGGACAAGCACAAGGTCGACTGTTGGCTCATCAACACCGGCTGGACTGGCGGCAAGTTCGGCACTGGCAAACGCTGCCCCCTCAAGTACACCCGCCGCATCGTCGACGCCGTGCACTCCGGCGAGCTCGCGAAAGCTGAGTTCGAGACCTTTGGCACTTTCGGTCTGTCGATACCAACGTCGCTCGAGGGCGTTCCCCGTGAGCTGCTCAACCCTGAGCTCGCGTGGTCCGACAAGGACGCGTTCAGGAAGGAGATCAGGAAGCTCGGGGTCATGTTCCAGCGTGCCTTTGCCTTGTACGAGAAGGACGTTGAGCCCAAGGTTCGCCTGGCTGGACCTCAGTTGGATTGATATGGACAATCTCGGAGTTAGGATGGCGGCTTTACTCAATTTAATTGGAATACATAGCAACTGTATCCTGTAACATTAGGCGACTATACTAGAGAGTCGTTCACCTGTACTTGTTCTGATCAGCATACCGCGTTTTCATCTGTAGGAAACGAGAAATGTACATCTTCTGAACTTCATACTTCAAGTGAAGCAAGACCGAAAATTGAACGAATAAAGTCAGGGGCAAAATGAAAATAAATATTGAGATCCGTAGATCTACCACTCCGGGAAAGCGTGTCATCCTTGTGCAGGGGCCATGCTAATCTTCTCTGTATCGTTCCAATTTTTTCGTATGTCACCCCGAAGGGGACAATAAAACCTGGTGTGGGCTCCATCAGACGAGATGCATTGTGCATATTGTTCAACTGACGGGGTATCTGCCACATCACAACCAAATGCCAAATAAACGTTGTGACTACGATGGACCGTGACCGTTTGGCAACCTCTCTTGGAACAAACCGCGGTGCAGGGCGCCGTCAAGTTTCTGGCCGTCTATCTGATTCTATACAGTGGGTCGGAAATATTTCGCTCAGTGGAATCGATGGGCTCGGACACGCGCCCTGCCAAAGCCTCCTTGCTCTGGAGGCTGGCGACTCATTATTTACTAGCTAATATTCAATGTGGCGGCGATAGGCTTGAATTGATGTGTCTAGCGATGTCTTTCTCCAATCTACCGGCTTTGGAGAAAAATCGACGCTCCTATCGCTCACGCATGGAAGAAGATAAATGCAATAAACGGCGTCTCGACGCGACTATAGTAAGTAGCAGACACGGCGGCTGGACCTTGTCAAGCGCGACTAGACGCGACTAGTAAGTACTAGTGGCAGACACGGCGGCAACCACCCACTACCAGGGAGCCCAGTGAAGTTCAGAACACAAAGGAAATATTAAATGAGATTTTGCTTGCTTATTACATACCCTATCGCCTGGACTCTGACGCCACGTCTGCGACACGTCGCCATTCGAAGTTCTTCCCCCACCAAGTCTATTTCGAAAATTTCAGAGTCGAACAACGTGGCAACCTATTAGTCCACGTATATGCACAAACCTATAAAAATGCTACAGTACCTTTAATAAGGGCCAGGGCAACTCGTAAAAATGTCTCGATATTCCACACACATACGGCCAACATACCGCCACCCGACGCGGAGGCAGTCAACGCAATTTCTCACTGGCACGTCCTTTGTTCTGTTCGCGATCCTCGCCATTGTTTGCCTGTGTCCTGTCGGCGTGAAGGCGGAGTCCCCAAACGATACCCATCCCGAATATGGATCTGTTATTGGGATTGGTGAGTTGCCCAGAGTGCTCGCAGAATCGCGATATGGAGGGTTGACGCGCTGCACCACTGATAGATCTGGGAACCACGTAAGTTTGATCCAGGTTGTTTTATTTTATCCCGTGTGCAATCTGACAGCTGCTTGATGAAGCTATTCATGTGTCGCGTAAGCCGCCTTCTTGATTTCTCCACACACCGAGCTGACCGACACCGCCCGCAGAGTGCAAAAAGATGGCCGCGTCGAAGTAATCGCCAACGACCAAGGGCAAAGGATAACACCCTCATGGGTCAGTTTCTCTGGCGATGAACGATTGTAAGTTATTTGTGGTTGCATCTCCCACTTCAATTCTCACAGCACCTCCAAACTCATAGAGTGGGCGACAGCGCGAAAAATGCATTCCATTCAAATCCACAAAACACGATATTCGACGCGAAACGCCTAATGGGTCGCAAGATGAGCGACGAGCACACTCGACGCGACATGGAGCACTGGCCGTTCAAAGTTCAAGAGAAGCACGGAAAACCCGCGATTACGGTCAAATACAAGGGCGAAAACCGCGACTTGGTGAGTTATTGTCTCCTCCATTTGTGCATCATCTCTGGTGCTAAGGATTTTATGACAGTCCCCTGAGGAAGTGAGCGCGATGGTTCTCACCAAGATGAAGGAGACCGCCGAGGCCTACCTCGGAACCAAGGTCACTCACGCTGTTGTAACCGTCCCCGCATGTACTTTACATCCATTCTCTCCCAATTCAGCACTCATAATTCGCATTCCACTTCAGATTTCAACGACGCCCAACGTCAAGCGACCAAAGACGCTGGCACGATCGCTGGCCTCACAATCCTCCGTGTCATGAACGAACCCACAGCTGCGGCGCTCGCCTACGGGCTCAACCAAAAGGGCGCAGAGAGCAAGGTCGTCGTCTATGACCTTGGCGGGGGCACATTCGATGTCTCCCTGCTCTCCATCGAGGATGGCGTCTTCGAGGTGCTGGCCACCGCGGGTGACACACATTTAGGCGGTGAGGACTTCGACAACCGCGTCATCGAGCACTTCGTGAAGGTGTACAACGCGAAGAACCCGGGTGCCGACGTGAACAGGAACCAGCGCGCGATGGGGAAGCTGAAGCGTGCAGTGGAACAGGCGAAGAGGAGCCTGTCGTCGCAACAGAGTGCGAAGGTGGAGATTGAGGCGTTTGAGAGCGGAAATGACTTCTCGGAGACGCTGACAAGGGCTAAGTTTGAGGAACTGAATGCGGATTTGTTCAAAAGGACGATGAAGCCTGTGGCGCAAGTGCTGACGGATGCCGGCGTCGGCAAGGATAAGATTGATGAGGTCAGTACCGAAGATTCTCCGCTCAACAGTGAACTGATAACTTCTCAGGTTGTCCTTGTTGGCGGGTCCACCAGGATACCCAAGATCCAACAACTGCTCGCGGAGTACTTCGGCAAAGAGCCATCCAAAGGCATTAACCCCGATGAAGCAGTGGCCTATGGTGCCGCCGTACAGGGAGGAATCTTGAGTGGCGTCCCTAACGCCGCTCCGGTAATTCTCATCGACGTCAACCCGCTGACCCTCGGCATCGAAACCACTGGGGGCGTCTTTTCCCCGCTCATCAAGCGCAACACAATCATTCCCACTAAGAAAAGCCAGATGTGCGCATCATTGCATTCTACCGACCGTTTGACCTGACTGGTATTCAGATTCTCGACGTCCTTGGACAACCAGCCTTCCGTATTGATCCAGGTGTACGAGGGTGAACGAGGGCTGACGAAAAACAACCACCTTCTAGGCCAGTTCGAGCTAGCCGACATTCCGCCTGCGCCAAAGGGCGTCCCGCAGATCGAGGTGACTTTCGAGATCAACGCGAACGGCATCATCAACATCTCCGCCATGGATCAGGGAACGTGAGTGTGATGTCTCCTTCATCTTCTTCTCCTTCACAAAAGCTGAAAACTCGCACAAGCGGAAAATCGGCTTCCGTCACGATCACGAACGACAAGGAGCGGCTGAGCAAGGTCGAGATCGCACGCATGATAGCAGACGGTAATAAGTTTGCGGCGGAGGACGAGCTGCACCGGAAGCGCGTGGAGACGCTCAACGGCCTCTCGGCATTTGTCTTTGGCCTTGAGGGGCAGCTCGCCAACCAGGACGGGCTTGGAGGCAAGCTCGACGCGGAGGATAGGAAGATGATGGACGATGTGGTGAGGGAGGGCGTGGAGTGGGTGGAAGAGAATGGGCAGGGGGCGTCATTGGAGGATCTGGAAGAGAAATTCACTGGTAAGTTCGGAAGTGTGGTGTGCGACCGGTTGGGACATGCACTGATTTTTGGGAAAACAGAACTGAAGAATGCGGTTAATCCAATTACGGCGAAGCTGTACCAGGATCGAGATGGGGGAAGCGCAGAGGATGTCGAAGATATATGGAGCCGGAATGACGATGAGCTTTGAGATTAGGCTTTCGGATAGTATTTGTACGATTTTCAGCGCGCATTTCTAGAGCGGAAGGAAATCTTGTGGCTCTTTTTGAGCGCACAAGACAGTTCAGGAAAATGAGACAGTGGTCGAGTGGTCGAGCTACCCTCGTTTGGAGCAGGCTCTAAGCCAGAGTGTAGAATCAAAGACAAAAGTATCCCGTTCGCCCATCGACTTCTTTGCAACTGCTTTATCTATTCTCATCGATGATCGAGATAGTTTTTTTTTGGCTAGACGATCCCATGGATCGAGGGCCTGGAGGTCCGAATGACGGTTGTGAATCCAGGTGGGCGCGTAATTGTGTCGTTGGGGTGGTGGTGGTGGATGCACTGGCGTTAATATGGGCTCTGGCTTGACATCTTCTTCCGCGTCGCTGCTGAACGTGAGGTCTATGACCTGGTTCGCCGGGGCGCGTGGAACCTTGCTCCGTTCCTTGCTGGTATGGGATTGAAGCGGAGAAGCCGCTGGAGGTCGACGCAGACACGCAGAACACTTCCAGCTAGCCAGCCCGTTCTTGTAATCGCCTGTAGTATCGGCCTTGATGAGCACGATGAGAGCAGCATCCTCGACGACAGGTTGATGACATCCTGTGGCTCGAAGTTGAGAGGTACAGACGGGAGAAGGAGGGGATAACGTACGGTGGTGCCATGGCGTTGAGCAGACGGAGCATTTGAGGATAAAGTTGCGGGGACTGGAGTCTGTTTGCGAGCAGCGGGAGCATCGAGACAATGACATGGTCGTCGCGGGGATGACGCGCACGGCCCCAGGCCACGTGCAACTGACACCGCGTACAAAAGCACGCCACCGCCTGCGCCGCAACGCCCACCCATCGTCCTCCTCCCACCATGTCCAGCTCCTGGAAAGACGGCATTCTGCTCAAAGTAATCCGATATTTCTTTTGGAAATTGCTACACAGTCTCACTCTGGCCGTCTTCCACAGATCGTCAACACCATTGCCTACTTGCTCTTCCTGGGCTCCAATATCTACTCCGTCGCCTCCCCTGCCGGCATCTACTACCATGGCAAGGAGACCTACTTGACCCCCGCCCCTTGGGCTTTTCTCATCTGGTGCGTCTACACATGCACAATCTCACTCATGAGACCACTGTTTCAACTCAATTATCAGGTCTTTGATTCACATCCTCCTGCTTGGCACGGTCATCTACCAGTTCTTCCCTGCAGGCAAGCGGGTCATCATCGACGGCATCTCATGGCGCTTCCCTCTCCTCGCTGTCCTCAACGCCATCTACATCAACCTGTGGGCGAGCCATCACTTCATCTTCGGTGCGGACATCCACATGTTATCCTCCTGTCGTTGCCCCCTATACTCACCTTTGCCTACCATGTAGCTTTCGTTCTGGCCCTCTTAGTCAGCTCCACAGTGACTGTAAGTGGGGCCTGTTCAAC
This sequence comes from Asterophora lycoperdoides, assembly GCA_018850815.1. Classification (NCBI taxonomy): domain Eukaryota; kingdom Fungi; phylum Basidiomycota; class Agaricomycetes; order Agaricales; family Lyophyllaceae; genus Asterophora; species Asterophora lycoperdoides. Next base: position 41,615 of record JABCKJ010000053.1, read on the forward strand.
CAGTGACGCATTCTGACGTCATTTTGCGCACGTAGCACATCTACTACATCGTCAAAAAGCATCACTCGCCGCAAAACATCACTGATGAGCTCTTCATCCACTTGCCCTTCTCCCTCTACCACGGTTGGACGACCGTTCTTGTCGTTCTCAGCGCGTTCGAGGCGTTTGGTGTGAACGCGCTCCACCACCACGCCGGTGTATGGACCAAGGTCTTCGTCTTCCTCGCGCTGTAAGCCATCTTTCCTCCCCCTAATTCCCGAGTTCTAAACGAGGCAACTCCTATTACAGGTTCTTCCTCGAAGGCACAGCCGCGACCTACGCTTTCTCCACCCCCGAGGGGGACCTCCCTGCTTCCATCGCCATCGCCTGGTCCCTTTGGGCCATCTTTGCCCACCAGACCAGCTCCGGCTTTGTGCATTGGTCCGCTCTCGCCTTCTCTATTCTTGCCCTCCTTTGGATCGTCAAGGGCTCGTATGGGTTGTACACCAGGTCTCGCGGCGGAAGGATTGCTTTGAGTGATGAGGAGCGGGCACCGCTTGTGGGATGATCATGAACGGTTGGAACATTGATGCACGACTGATACGATACGAATGTTTTTCTTTTCCAACTTCTTCTCGAATTGGCTTGTGCTTTGTTTTGGTGATATCTTTCTCAGTGACTCCAAGCGTACTTATAATTGTACTACCGTGTATTTTTTTTAGCTCAGAAGACTGTTCGTATATCGGAAAATTCGTGTATGGTTATGGCAGTTGTCAGGTGAAGTTCAGGTTTGGCGCGTGGCCTGTGCGACAAGCCGCTGTACTGCTATGGATCTCTTTGACTCATTAGGCTGTTTGAAGATCACATTGATGTCGCGCATCGCGCTTTGCGCTTGGTCACGTGCGTGTGTCACGCTCGCGTGACCAGACGTGGCATGTGATGTGAGGCGATGCGATGGATTCAGGCCCTTCGCTTTCTCAGTCTGAGTCTGTCACCGCTACTTACCGACAATACAATACCATGGCCAACTCAGAACCCGTCGATACCTCTCCTGGTTCGTGGTAATCTATTTGGGACTGAAGAGTGGCTGAAGAGACCTCATCGTTTAGAGGTTATGCTGGCCTTCTATCGCCGTCTGTATCCTTTCAAATCCATCTTCAATTGGCTGAACCACGAACACGCCCCAACGCGTCTCTTCACTCACCGGGAGTTTGCATTTACCCTACAAGGCGACGTTTATCTCCGTTACAACTCCTTCAGCAACGCCGACGAACTCAAGAAGCAAGTCTGCCAACTCAATCCAACTCGGTTCGAGATCGGACCTGTCTACTCTGCTAGGGTGCGTGATTTCACATACCAGCTCTAATTATCCTCACACTCGCCAAACTATAGCCCAAGGACAAGAAGACGGTTCGTCCCGGCATGTTCAACCCTCTAAAACGCGAGCTCGTTTTCGATATCGATATGACGGATTATGATCCCGTTCGAACGTGTTGTTCAGGTGCCGACATTTGCAGGCGGTGTTGGGCCTTCATCTCGGCGGCAGTGCAAGTTCTCCATGCCTCAATACGCGAGCAATTTGGATACGAAAATCTTCTTTGGGTCTACTCGGGGCGACGTGGCATTCATTTGTGGATATCAGACGACGAGGCCATGGAGTTGACTGATGACCAACGAAAGGCTCTCGTCAACTGGATGACTGTCATCCACGGTGGATCTGAATCTAGCAAAAAGCTCAACGTGCGTCTCAATGGTCGACATCTCCCCCCTTCATTACAGTAGGTTGCCTTCGTCCATGTTTCGATCAAGCCTCATTGAAATGTGCAGGACGGCTGTAGAGCACCTGGCAACAATATTTTCCGAGTTGGTCCTCAGCGACCAGGATCTTTTCGCGTCTCAGGAGGGTTATGAAGCCTTACTTGAACAGATTCCCGATTCTGAGGTTGTATCGAAGCTCCGCACCAAATGGAACGCGGATCCCTCACGGTCCTCGGAAGACAAATGGGTAGATCTGAAGTCTCAGGCAAAGAAGTATGAGAAAGGATCGACCCAGCGGGTATGTCGACTTACTCCCATTCAGTGATCTTCTGCTACATCTCCCACCAGGCAACCCTGACAGCAGCAATGGAAGACATAATCCTGCACTACACGTACCCGCGTATAGATGCGGAGGTGTCCAAACACAGAAACCATTTGCTGAAAGCGCCGTTCTGTGTCCACCCCAAAACCGGGCGAGTATGTGTCCCGGTCGACCCCCAACACATGGATGAGTTTGATCCGGAGGGCGTACCAACAGTCGGCCAGCTTCTGAAGGAATTAGACACCGCCGGAAAATCAGATGGTGGCGAAGGAGGTGAACACCACTCTGGTAGGCATTTTTCGCATTATTATCTGTATTGATTTCACATTCCCTCTGTGACAGACTGGGAGAGAACCTCATTGAAGCCATACGTCGATATGCTGGACAAGCACGCTCACAGGTTGATGGAGCAAGTAAGGTTGGAAAAACGCGGAAAAGGTGCGTCGGATTTCCTTTTGGCTTCTGGCATTGACCAACTGGTCTATCAGATGTATCTTGGTAGATGCCTTTAGGGCTTGTACAAAACTTATTATACTTGTACTTCAATTGTTTTGACCACTGGTTATACATTATAACTTACACGCGCGGTCGGCTGCTCTACCTTAGATAAGTATGCACTGTAACTGGAGCGTTTCACGTTTCGCAAACGTTGCTTGTCTCTATCACTTGCCAACAAGTTCTTTATTATGACCGTGGAACTTGGCGCGATTGGATGTCGATGATCAGCCGGGCGAAGACAGGAGCGACTCACAATATTTTAGGTAAAACGGGTAAAACGAAGGTAAAACGTCCTTAAAGATCTGATTGGTCAAACGATAGGGAGCCGATAAGACATACTCCGAGATGTATACACAAATAAGAAGTCGTAAACATATGAAGCGATAGAAGATTTACATCCACCAGAATTCGAACCAGGGACGGGATGCTTGAGCACAATCGTGGGTCCGTGCAGTCAATGCATCGCCGCCGCCTCCGCTATCTCCATCTCCAGCCACCGAGAGACGATCGGATGTGCATCGGGGGTTGCAAGGAGGCCATCGAGGGCACGGAGGGCAACAGTTGTTGAACACTCCTCCGCGCGTCCAAACCCAGATAGACACTCCTTGCGATACTGGTCCTCCGAGAGACCAATCATGTTCCCGACGGAAATTCTCATGCAGACTCCGTTATGGGGTGCCTGCAGGACAACCGGCAGGGCGATGAGGAGGGGAACCTCCGTGGCGAGAATCTCAAGCTCCCGTGCGACGTCGTTCAGACGCTCCTGAGACTCGATTTTCGGGGGCAGAGAATGGACTGCCTCGAGGAGCGGAGGAAGTGCTGCTAGGCCGTCCAGGGCGTCGTCGACAACCTCACGAGCCAGGGTTGTGGCCTCTTTGTCCCCGCTAGGAAGGGGAAGAAGGCTCAAGAGATCGAAAAGCGCGCGAGCATCAGCCGCTGTGGAAGCAGGAATAGCGGTTGCTGGAGGAGACGGGGGCCGCGAAGGGGGAAGCTTGATGCTGAACTTGGCCAAGGGCGGCGTGACCGGAGGTGTAGTTGATCCTTTCTTGATGGCGATCGGAATCATTCCCAGTGACGATGGCGGTGTCGGGGGCACCGCCGGGCGGTGTGACAGCGCGACCAAGCCCCGCCACACAATGGCAATAAGGAATGTGGCAAGCGTCGTCTGTGAGTATGTGGAGGTGGTGTATCGGGCAATGGCCTTTGCGTAAACTGGCATGAGTGCCTGCAACGTTACGATAGACGGATGATGGACTACGGGCGCTTTGAAGCCTGAGGCATGCTTGATAGAATTAGGGGTTTCGAGCGCCTCCAGGAGCTGCATCAGTTCGTTGCGGATGGCGCCAACCAGTGGGCCGACGACCCTGCTGATGAGGGACACAAGTCCCTCGCGAATCGGCTTCAATCCATCGCCGCGCACATCCACATCAGATCCCAACTCGAGAGTATCAAATGTCTCGAGCAGCTCGCTAGCGAATGCCGCGATAGCGATCGCATGCAATTGAGTGGGATTCGGATTCGGGGACTGCACCGTAGGGGCAGGGGCTTGCTGGAATGCAGGCGAGGAGATCAGCGGAAGGAGGTGCGCAGACAGTCGCGTTAGTAGCACAGACAGAGGGCGATGCAGCGAGCGAACGATTGCCCTGTGGAGGTGCGGCGAGTCTTGCGTGGCCTTCAACTCCCTGGAATGGAATATTGGTTTCAGTGGAAATTGACAATAACAAAAGAACGTACGAAGCGATTAGGGCACCGAGGGCATGCCCACGGCCCTGTGGGATCGGACGCTTTCCTAAAACCTGTTCGCTGACGGCGGCCGGTCCTGTAGGCTGCGTAAGGGCTCTGGACACTGCTTCGCTGAGCTTCAGGCTGAGCATTTCCAAGTATGACCCATCCTGGACCAGGGTCGTGGGGGCGGTGTTCAGGGCGACATTTGGGGCGGGAGAAGGGCGTCGGAAGTTACTCAATGATAACTTATTGAGGGATCGGGCCCCCCGGTCAAGGCCACTGCTTGAACCGGGGCGAGAATTCGGAGGAGAGGAGGTAGTAGAGGAGGTCAAAGGGGGTGAGGAGGGGCGGCTGGCGGGGCGGAAGAACGATGGATGCCTGAGCACATTCATCATTGCGAAGGGGTAGCGGGGTTGTTGAGTGTTTCCGAAGTGGGGTATTGGTTCTAGGTCTAGTGGGTTCTATGTCAAGGGTGATTTCCAACCTTTCGAGGAGAGATAGAGAATTTATCCCATCGAGTAATCAAGAAAGTCGAGAGTTGTTTGCGTCTGAAAATGGAACGCTGGGGGTCCTAAGGAGGTCGATCCGTGTCAACGAGAAGGGAGGCAAGGGGTCCGAAGAGAATGGTGATCTTGTGTCTCAGGCTGTAGAAGAAGAGAACATAAGTAGGTGCGAGCTCGGAGGGCACAGTGGACGTACCAGGTAAGAGGAACAACCATAGATTGGGGAAGGGATGTGGCTGAAGGGCGCGGTTAAACAACAAGCTGTTGCTTCAGGTTAAGGAAATTTTTGAAGCCGCCGCCATCTCTTATGTACAGACAGGACTTTCCCACGCTCGATAGCCGACGACGGCCACCCCCTTGGCCCACTCGGTCGCGATGTTATCTGACTTTCCATTCATCAGGCATTCATTTACACGAAGTTAGCTGTCGTCCGCCAGCATCTGTTTCACATGGTCGCGCAGATTTGCGTCACTACATCGCAGCCGCCACAAACAACTGTCCTCTTCTGACTCCTTCAGGCGAAGGACTGCTTGCGCCTGGGTTCCATCCGTAGACCAAACAATTACCTTCACGTCACCTGTGGTCCGGCATCAGTTGAACGTTGAACGCCCGATGACTTGACACCAAGCCTTTCTTACTGACCTGTGAACGGCGGAAGGTTTGCCGGAAGTCTTTCTAACCGAAAATCACCAATGCCTTGCATACGTTGAACAGCTGTGTCGACCGCCCCGTCGTACCAACCACGCACATCGCCACCCACAGCAGAATCCCATAGGGTCTTGAAGTCCAAGCCGTTGTCGGCATTTGCACCTATCCCTAACGCCGTGTCTAGAGGATCAGATACAAAGGGCGAGTCTAGCGCAATCAGGTCGACGCGAGATCCCTTTGATCGACTGTTAGAAGAAAATCATTCAACTTGGCGGCAAAAACCGGGTAACCGCACCAGGTCTTCGATAGTTGGTTCCAATGATGCGATGAGTGTCTGCGCCGATGATTGCGACTTGGTCATTTTTCCTAGCTCCTGTCGACTGGCTGCCAGCGTCAGCTCTCCAGGCGTCATCGTTCGTGATAGAGAGTCAACTGAAGACATTGAGAGCCGGGAATCAACGCGGCTCAAAGTGTGGTGGCCACTGTCCGAGATCGTTTCCGACCGAGTGTATGGTGACCTAGATGGGTCGCGAGTCCGTAACTTGGGCCTTGGTACCGGCGCATCGTATGCGTCGTATCGGAGCCTAATGGATGATGATATTTGAGGTGGCGAAGACGGTGGACGGCGAATGGGTCGGTCCGTGAGCGCTGCTAAGAAGTCCGGAAGCTGGAACCAATAATCGCGTCAATCGTGTGTGGGCCGTCATGGCGGGAACTCACAGATGACGTTCGTGCTGTTCGAACTAACTCGATGAGGGTAGGTCTGTCTTGCACGAGAGCGACAAACTGTTCGCAGCGCTGTATTGCTTGTCAGCGTTACGAAAGCCTGGCCAAGACTTACTCCTTTACCTGTCGGATATGGCGCTTTGAAGTTTGCCCGAGTTCCGTAACAGTGGATATAATTGACGAGGGCATCTCATCGCATTCTGCGGCAACACGGAGCATAGCCAGCAAACATGCATCCTTCACGGAGGCTATAGATTCAAATGCATAAATACCAGTTTCTTAATGGAAATAAAAGCGAAATGTAGGCTCACGAACGCATGATGGGAGCTGATTCGCGAGTCCCTGGAGTAGGTGCAGGGGCGAGATGGACAGCTTCTTGCATTGTTCAGTGGCCAAGGCCGCGATGATCACCATCATCGCTTGTGGAAGATTTGTCTCGGAATCCACCACAAATGTGAGCATGGTAGAAGAAAATCTGGCGCGGAAATTTTCTGTGGCTGCAGAATTCCGTGTCACTAGGTAGGAAAGGAAGTGACATATACACAAGAAGACTGACCATTACGGAAATGATTCAAGACCACCTCTACGACGGTTTCCAGAACGGGATGCTCAGGCAGTGATGCATTCTCCACCTGTATGAGCAACTTCTTTAGTTCGTGAGCGTACATTTCCCCATCGTCCTCAGAATGATGAGTTTCCACAATCTCGATCAACCGATGTGCATATGCATTTAGGTCTTTAACGGATAAGCTAGGTGGGATATGCTCGGTCGCATGTGAATAATAGGCCACGACTATACCGGCATCGACGCGATTCAGAACTCTGAGGGTCTTTGTGCGAACGCTCAATATTGGTGGGTAACGATTCCTTGAGATATACATACCGTTCGGCGAATAAGGGCATCGTTTGAGTCCAACAACTGCATTATCTGCTCCACTTCCCAGGCGTCCAAAACCGCCGGCGTTTCGGGTGAAGTGCCGCCCCATAAGACCGGGTCTACACATTCCAAACATGAAAGGAACAAATACACGTCGTTCGGGTCGCGCGAGGTGAGGAAATGACGGATGTGATGGACTGGGGATTCGGAGCTGACTGAGGTTGACGAGAGTACGAGTTGCGGAGAGATGTTCGTTAGCAGCATGAAAGCTGCGCGTAGTATTGCTGATGTTGATGTATCAATGAAGATGAAGGTGGCAAGTAGCGCAAAACTGACCGCGGTCGTGGGTCTTCGCGGAAGAGTAGATGAGCTCCAAGAGGGCGGGTATATTATCTTCGGTCAATCTAGGGATATTCGCGCGAAGTCCTTTTGACATCCGGAAAGTAGCACCTACCCGAAAACGCAGAGACTGGAAAGAATTCTGACGAGTAGCCAGGGTCTATAGGAAGATAGACTGGATAGCGTCGCCTTGAAGATATCATTAATGATCAATTTTGCATTTGCTGCGGGTTCCTCGATCTTAACACTAATCAACTATTCGGAGTTCAAAGAAGCACGGAAGAGCGCACCTTAGCCAGATGAGCAGACAAGAAGAGCGCAGCGCTTGCAACAGAGGGATCGGAATCTTCAATTCTCATCAACACTTTTCGACTAATGCGCGAAGGTAGCTCAGGCTGGTAGTGCGCAAGCGACCGGAAGGCGAGTAAAGCACGTCGACGGACGTGTGGTCTACATGCCATGTCAGAGATCGGACGCCTGGTTAAAGTGATTTGAAACATTGATCATAAGGATACATACTGACGAGTTGTGTGACAGAAGGCCTTGGACCCGGGATTGTATTGCGGGGAAGAGATCTTCGTTTGACGAGGCCACGACATTGTCCAATGCGATACATATCCGGGGAACACAGTCGCTTTCCAGGTCCTGGGTCCATTTCAGACGGCTGATGGGCGTGAATATTGCCTCCTGAAGTTCACCTTGCGAATGGTGTTGACCAACATCAAATGTAACTCATGCTGTACAGGCATGACCTCGGCGCAGAATTGATAGCCTGCGTTGCGTAGAGTTCAAGACCACCACGCATACTTGCTGTAAAAGATGAAACTGACCTATTCTCTTCTCATTAATAGTCCGGCCTGCCTCAACTAGCGTGACGGCATGAGATAGCGCAAAATCGAACGTGTCAGGGGGCAGATACCCATGCGACGCGTTCATATAACAGTACAGAAGCACAATCAAAAATTTTCTACATTCCTCCTGTACCAGGAGTCAGCACTGGATCGACCGAGAAGATGATGTAGCACGAACGAGTGAGAGCGCTGGGTCTGCGAGTTGCCGACGTATTGCGTCGATTTCAGAAGCGAGATGCTGGTTAGCCGACTGCGTAGAGGCCGCATATTCCACTTTCTGAACCAGGGAATAATGGGCTCTGCTGGTTGCTCCTGAGGAGATAAAGGGGACCTCCATGAGTGTGCAATCCAGTCCTGCCAGTGGGTCCAGTCTCCAATGAGTCCTCTGTTGCAAACAGGGCCAAGCACATTTCTTGTTATTATAAGCACACACCCATGTCGACCATGTCGACCGCAACAGCGCACTCATTCAACAAGATCCTCAATCAGACAAAAATCGCTTCAAGATCTCGCGCCTCCGGAGAAGTAGATGATGGAACTAAGAAACTACGGCGTCTCATACTGGTCGAGGGCATTCCCTCTGCAGTGGTACGCACATGCTCCTCCCTTCTTACCTTTGGTTGGCCGAAACCCTAAATGAAGTCAGGACCCAACTCTCCGGCCTCGGATATGGAAAATTCTCCTTCGCGTTTCTGAACTGCCCGCTGAAACATTTCTCGAGTATGTTGCGCGTGGACCTTGCGAAGTTCGGGAGAAGATCAGAAACGACACATTCCGGTTGGCGGAACGTTCTGTGCACAGCTGTGCACCATATATATGCAGCTCACACGTACCTACAGGACATTAGCGACAGATAGAGGCTTCAAGGAGCGCGTCCGTGAGGATATGCTTGTGCGCTTGCTGGATGCCTTTGTGTGGCGAAATCATGGTGCGCTCATCTCAATTCAAAATATATTTGACCCGCGAATTCAACGTCGACATGTAGATAAACAAGAAACGCAACAACTAGGCTTCACATACGTTCAAGGGATGAATGTCCTCGCTGCACCGTTCCTCTACACCATGCCTTCAGAACTCGAGGCGTTCTTCTGCTTCTCTAAATTCATCGAAGAGTCATGTCCACTTTATGTTCAACCCACCCTAGAAGGCGTTCACCGAGGTCTTAAGGTATATTTTGCCCTTCTCACCGTGAATTTGTATCTCAGTTTTGTACCGACAGCTCCTTGATCGCTGTCTGAAGATCGTAGATCCCGAACTTTTTGCCCATCTACGATCAAAGAATCTTTCAGCAGAAATATACGCGTTTCCGTGTATGTGACCAGCCAGTCGTCGCTTAACAACAACGTTCAACTTCGTTTTTTCAGCTGTCCTAACACTGTGCGCGTGCACGCCACCCCTCAACCAGGTCCTTCAGCTCTGGGACTTTCTCCTTGCTTTCGGTGTTCATCTCAATGTGCTTTGTGTCATTGCCCAACTCTTGCTCATGAGAGACGATGTCATGAAGTCTTCTAGGTCGGTTGACTATTCTCCGAAAATTGCACATCGACTGAAATGTCCGGCCAGCCCGATGCGCCTGCTTCGTACCTTCCCAGACCTGGAAGCGCTTCCAGTCATCGGCATTGCTGTCACTCTAGTTCGAGATCTTCCCGAAGAACTTTACGATGAGCTGGTCAAACATCCTTACGAGATAAAAACTTCTTAAATCTTTTGGTCCCGCGTCATTGTTTTCGTTGCTGGGTACATCTCTTGTAATTCCTGCTACTTGTACTTGCCTTTGCGTCGCACTCATCTGTATCCTCAGTCACGTGAATTGATTTTGAATATCTCATTCGAAATCAAACCGATCAAACACCACATACATAGACACCTATTTCATCCCCCCTCCATTATCTCTCCTTCTCAGGATGCCTAACAACGAGAAGTCTTCTGTATCTACGTCGAATATGCCCCATACTACTGAGGAAGTTCCGAGCAACAGTGTTGCCGCTGTGCAGGATATTGTCGCGCCAAAAGGTATCATCTTCTGGCCCCGCCAAGTACCATAGGCTAATCATTTCTCTCAGCGATATTCAAGGAGCTCAGCTTACTAGACAAGCTGTTGTCGCCCCTCATTATATTTGTCATGATCGTCGGCGTCGTCATTGGGGAGTTTGTGCCTAAAGTCCAACAGGCCTTCGACACTGTCCGCTTCGACAGTGTCTCTGTTCGTAAGTGAGTTTCTTGTCACGGTGGAAATGGTATGATTTACTCTTCGACTTAGCCATTGCCATTGGTCTCATCCTCATGATGTGGCCCATCCTCACCAAGGTCCAATACGAGCAACTACCGAAGTTATTCACCACTTCCCGGATTTGGCTACACATTGGGATCTCGCTGTTCCTGAATTGGATTGTCGGCCCATTCATCATGTTAGCCGTAGCATGGGCAACACTTCCAGACCTACCAACGTATAGAACGGGTGTCATTCTCGTCGGCCTGGCACGGTGCATTGCAATGGTGATGATATGGAACCACCTAGCGAAGGGCGACTCCGAATATTGCGCCATTCTTGTCATCCTCAACTCTATCCTGCAGATCATCCTTTACTCGCCATACGCTCTGTTATTCATCAATACAATCGGGGGCAAGAATCAGGCTGGTGTTCACGTCTCTTATGGCCAGGTGACAATATCTGTCCTCATCGTACGTCCTCCCTATGACACTTCTAACTGCCAATCATCCTCACCTATTTTACTTCCAGTATCTCGGCATCCCCCTTGTGGCGGGTGTCGTCACGCGGTATAGCGTCTGGTATCTGACCAACAAGACCTTTCTTGTGAAGACATTCCTTCCCATTTTTTCGCCCCTCGCCCTCCTGGGCTTGCTTTACACCATCCTGGTCATGTTTGCCTACCAAGGCCACCACATTATCCACAATCTCGGTCCCGTCTTTCGTGTGTTCGTCCCCATGATCCTCTACTTCGTGATCATGTGGTCAGCAGCTTTCGCCCTCATCTACTACTTAACGCGAAAGGAATCCGGACCGCGCAGTCATTTTGGATACGAGATGGCTGTCGTTCAGTCATTCACTGCGGGGAGCAACAATTTTGTGAGCCTTTCATGCATTTGCGCAATTTTCAGGCGGTTGAGCAGGCGCTGGTCTATTACAGGAATTGGCTATCGCGGTAGCTATCGCAGTCTACGGCGTGGATTCTGATCAAGCGCTCGCAGCGACCATTGGACCCCTTGTGGAAGTACCCGTGTTGCTTGCCTTGACTTGGGTTGCTCTCTTCCTCGGCCGTCGTTTGAACTGGAAAAGGACGAAGGACGAACGCGCGGAGAAAGAAGGGGTCTAGAGACTGTTGACATTATGTCAATAACTAAAGCTATGGACGGCATACTGGTACAACATAATCACGGGGCAATATAAGTAGGATATCAAGCAACTGAAAAACGAGCCAGAAAAGGAAGAAAACTGCAGGTGAACCTAATTGTGAGTCGCGCGAGATGGAGAATGGGCTATGTCAATATCTCCGTTGTGTGTCATGTCGCGAAGTAGTAGGATATCCTGAAGTGTCAGACCGCAGCCGGCTATTTGGACGCGGGTCATCCAAACCATCGCTTGTGCCGCCGTCGACGCGATCAATAAGATCGCGACAGTCCATTATCCCTCCGCAACAATCCGACTCAGGACTTTCGCTCCTGCTCCCATTTCTGGAGTAGGACATGCCTCCAGAAGGGCTAATGACGGATTCAGGGGAATCCTCTCTATAAAGCCGCTTCCTCCTCGGGGGGTGACTAGTGGAGGGATTTGACGAAGGGTACGCATGCGCATATGGTGGGGATGGTGCAGGAGATGGGAATGATGCGGGACGCAGGCTGTTCGTGGTGATGGAGGGATATTGAGAAAACGGGTGATTTGACGATCCCACCGACGGTCTGCCACCTGGAGGGGTATGTTGTGGCGGCTCAGAAAATGCTAGCTGATGGAATCGAGCGAGAGACGCTGATGCGGCGGAAAGACTCTTCAGCAGCTCTGACGATGCATGCTCCTGATATTGACATGAGTTTATTGACTAGTGAGCGTAATGTGCGGCGTACCGTGAGGGAATCCAGAGCAGCGGGTGGCCCCGCTTGCCCAGCCCGCGCGGCAGCGAGCTCATTTCGGAGCTTAGCGTTTTCTTCTTCTGCAATACGAACGCGTTCCTCGAGGTCCGTAACATATTGGGCGCGCCGTGCGCGATAGTCCCTCTGCTGTACTAGAGCGCGGGTCGGAGGGATGGTGAGATCTTTTTTACGGCCCCTGGTCATTCTTGAAACTCGACCGCATGAAGTATGAGGAGATGGTGGGGGTTGTGGGTCAAGAGGTTGATGGGGGATGTCTTCACCAGCCCTCTGAGGTTGAGTGACAATCGGCATGAATTGCGCAAGAAATGGCGACGCAGGTTCCCACACTGTTCCCACATTCAAAATACATGATTATGAATTTGACTCAAATCAAATGCCACATGGCCGAGATAACCAACCAATAACCAATGCCTGCCTATTTTAGAAGCATTCGAATTTTAATTTCGGCGTCTGCGTTGTGCGCATCGTATAATAGTATGTAGTCGATGGACGAACACAGAACATGTGTATTCCTATTCGTGCTTACTGTTCAAAATTCTGTACCCCACACTCGTCTGAACAGCAAGCGTAGTAGAGCATCCGATCCTGGGGTCTCGATCACGCAGGACACGCCGGACCCTACAGGCTGAGCAGACCCTTCCGCCGTTTCCACTTGCGCGGGATTTGCAGTCGATTCACAGTCCAGGTGCTTCCTTTCGATCTCAGCCTGTATGTGTGCGCGATTCGCGCCAGGAGAGTCAGCCGAATCGTCCTCTCGCCTGTCGATGACCAGCATCCCTCGCGTGATTTCTCCTGCGCTAAGATGAGCAATTGTCAGCAAGAAGTGCGAGAGATCGCGGTGAGTGGTTACCGTTCCACATCGAAAACCCTCTTCCTAGCCTTCCAACCGGCTGAGAGTTCACCGCCGGGGGGATTGTCAATGGCACACCAGACGGCCGCGATGTCATGGAGCTCCATTGTATCCTTGCCAAATTTAATCATCATCTCGCGTGTACGCTCGAGGAACGAGCTCGTGAAATGAACAAGCGGAAGTTTACCCGCAGCGACCGACGAGCGTGCGGAAGATTCGAAAGCCGGATCGATCTTTTCCTTGTATTTGGGGAAAGGCATCTCATGGAGCGATGTTATGTCCAACAGAAGCAACAAGAAGCGATCAAGAGGAAAACCCAATTGGGATTCCTGAGGCGCAAGCAAGTCCTTGACGGCGTATGGATCTGCAAAGAAATTGACTGTCATCTGGGTCAGTCAGATAAAAGGATCAGAATCAACGCCCACTGACATTCTGCCACGGGGCTTGTATTGCCAGGAACGTCGAGGTTTCCCCCCATGCAAATGACACGGCCAATTTTTTCCCTCACCATGTCACCACCTTTTTGCATCATGCGCGCCAAGTTCGTCATGGGCCCAAGCACGATATATGTAATTGACCCCGCTGGATATTCTCGAATGAGATCCAGCGCCACATCAACGCCAGTCCTATCAGTCAGTTGTAAATGGGGATGGTCCCCTGCAAATTGCGCCTCTGAGATATTCAGGTCCGGATGCCGCTGTGAAATACCACCTAAACCATCCCTGTTGCGAACAAGTCAGATGTCAAGGTCTGGAGTAGCGTTCAAAGACCTGCCTTCCATGGAAATATTGAGCGCTGTGCAGGTCGCCCGCGAGCGGGCCGCTGCTTCCCCTCGCCAAAACGGGCTTGGCTGTGGGATAGAAGTTCGGGAACCGCTCCCGATCAGCCGGATTCTTCTCGAAGTGCCGACTGAGAACTTGGTAAGTTTTCAAAATGTTTAAGCTACATAAATTTTGAAACGACAGCATTAAAATGTGAGTGATGAGGCCTGCGAAAGTTGATGCTGACCGGCAGGCATCAAGGTCGGTGTTTCCTGCAGCGATATTAGATTAATCCAGAGCGCCAATGACGTCCGACACTGAAAAGTACTAACCATATGACACAACATAGGCCAAAATGTCCAGTTCCGGGGAAGCAAGGGCTAACAATCTGTGGGTACCAGCGAGTTACAATAGTGTATTTGGGGATTAGATTAACCAGTTCGAACATAGCCACGATATCATCGACGCCAGGATCAGTGTCAACTGAAGTACAAACGAGAGTTGAACGTTGAACAATACAATAAGCGGTGGGACTTGCTAATGACGGGGATCTTCTGGCGAGAAGACATGTGGAGGCTCAGGTTTTGGCGAAGTGGTGGTAAAGACTTGGAATGGAGGCACACTATAGGGCTTATATAATAGAAGGCATGATTTCATAATGATATTGGCAAGCAGGCGTCCCAAGGACAGGAGTAAGGTACGAATTTTCCTGAGATTTAGCAATCAGCACATGTTCAGAAGGGCGAATGCAAAGCAGGTGAAAAAAAGGGATCAGAGATCTTGGTGGAAAGTGTTGTCTCATTGGGCGTGAGCCCTCTGAAGTAGCAAATATATTTCGAAATTCATCACAGTGGAGAAGGAATAGGATGGAAGACAGAGAAGAGAGACTCACCGAACGCGACAACTGAGGACGACTTCAGGTTGGCCAAGATGTAGAAGCAGAAGAAATTTTTATAGGTGGGTTTTGCCGAGAACTGTACAGTCTGGTCACGGTGGCTGCGGGTGTGACATTACGCCAGAGGTGGAATTCTCTCGTCGACGACCGCAAAAGCCAGAAATCACCATGTCCGAATCACTGCGTTTCCTCGGATCCCTTGAGGGCCACAAGGGATGGGTCACTGCCATCGCCACCTCCTCAGAAAACCCGGATATGATCTTGACCGCTTCGCGAGGTACCTACCGTTGGACTATTGGTCGTGTAACATCTAATCTCAATGAATAACAGACAAGACTATCATTGTTTGGCAGTTGACCCGCGAAGAAGACTCCTACGGATACCCCAAACGAATCCTCCACGGCCACAACCACTTCGTTTCTGATGTCGTTATCTCCTCCGATGGCCAATTCGCTCTTTCGTCTTCCTGGGACCACACTCTCCGTCTCTGGGATCTCAATACCGGCCTGACAACCCGCCGCTTTGTCGGACACACTTCCGACGTTCTATCTGTCAGCTTCAGCGCTGACAACAGGCAAATCGTTTCTGGTTCGCGTGACAAGACCATCAAGCTCTGGAACACGTTGGGCGAGTGCAAGTATGACATCAAGGATGATGGTCACTCTGAGTGGTGAGTTGCAAGCGTCTACAGCTTTAACGCGAGTCTCAAACTTGGAAATCAGGGTCTCGACGGTGCGGTTCAGCCCCAACGTCACGAACCCCGTTATCGTGTCTGCCGGCTGGGACAAGGTGGTCAAGGTGAGCGCATTCTTTCCTGATGCATTTTCGGCGGGCTTTCTCTATTTCTTTGACTCCGATTTCATGATGTCTACCGAAAGCCAAAAAAAAACTACTTCGGAGGGTTTCTCACTGTATGAGATCTTGGTGGAAGATTTTCCACCACGATCTCTGATCTTTCGTTGTATTTTGAAAATTTGAAGTACCCGTTCTAACATATGCGATCTTTAATAGGTCTGGGAACTCTCTAAGTTCAAACTCAAGACCAACCACTATGGTCACACTGGTTACATTAACACCGTCTCTGTCTCCCCCGACGGTTCCCTCGCGGCCTCTGGAGGCAAGGATGGTATCACCATGCTCTGGGATCTCAACGAGGGCAAGCACCTCTACTCCCTCGAGGCTGGTGACGTTGTCAATGCTCTCGTCTTCTCCCCCAATCGTTACTGGCTCTGTGCTGCTACTGCCAGCTTTGTCAAGATCTTCGACCTTGAGAGCAAGTATGTTTAACCTCGTTTTTTCTATTAATTCCGTGGCGCTGACACTTTTAACTCGCAGATCCATCGTTGATGAACTCAAGCCCGCTTACACTGATGTCCGCGAGGAGGCGAGACAGCCTGAGTGTGTCTCCATTGCCTGGTCTGCTGACGGCCAGACTCTTTTCGCTGGCTTCACCGACAACGCTCTCCGTGTCTGGACCGTTACCTCATAAAAAGTTGTTCGGTTGTTGTTGGCTAGTGGCGGTGGCAGGTGGCGATGGCGCGATGTTTTCTGCTGTTACTTTCATAGCTGCAAAAAAATCTACAAAAGCCGACTTTTGCGCTCAACTGGTCATAATCCCTTTTCAACCACATATCGAAGTGTCACTTTATCGATTGCTCCTTCAGAAAGTGCTAGCAACAGGGATGCTGCCGATGAGGCTCGCCTCGTCAAGGTTTCGTCGCCTTTCCGCGTAGTCCCAGCGATCCAATCCTCCGAAGTTGATCGTCATGCCGAGAAATGACATGTTGAACTGAAGTTCGCAGATATGAGATGCTTGAACGCGCCAGCTATCCCCACTGCTTTCTAGTCAGCGTCACCCTGAACGAGGAGGGAAATGAATGAAACGAACGTCGCGGTCCCGTAAATGTCTCCTTCCTGGCCAACAAGTTTGACGCATTGGTCAATGTTTGACTGTGCGTCGTATACCCATATGTTCATTCCCGAGTATATCTCCTGCCAACCGGCCTGGTCGATTAATCGGTTGGGAGGGCGAATGCGGCTCTCGTCCGCAGGTGGGGTAGGCGCCGGTCGGATATCCACGTCGTTTAAAAGGCGAAGAGCTGTCAGATTGGATATGTTGTGGAAGACAGCTCGTTCTTGTGGGGAGGGGTCAATGACTTTTATAATCGGTGAGGGGACGCCATCGGAAGAGTCGTCTGAATCAGACTCGTCAGCATTTTCGGTAGACGGACCAGCCTCATTGGTATCATTGCCTGTTTCAGGCTTTTTCGTGACCTCGGCGAGCTCTTGTTCAGCACCCTGTAGTCGAGCACAGAACGCATGCCAAGCGGCGTCGTTCGAGTAATCTGTGCGAAGGAGAATTCCCAACTCTTGACCTTCGCTGAGGTGGTCAAGTGGGTCATCGTCTTGAGTGAAGTCATCCTACATATGGCGCTAAATATCAGCATTGAATATATCGAGTTTTTCTGCTCTTGCCATACATCAGGTGACAGGTTCGAGTGCAACGCGTTGGTCTCGTTGTGAAGGACACTCTCCCAAAACTCTTGTAAGACGCGCAAGTGCCATTTGCGTCGACCTTCACCGGGATATTGCGCCCTGATAGCCAGAAATCTGTTCTTGTATCATACACATCAGCTGAGTTGGCCTCGAATGAAACGGAAATTTCCCAAACCGCTAGGCATTGAAGAAATTTGTCGTGCATCACGATCTGTTGAACGGCTGGTTCAGTTGCAAACTAAAACTCAGGTATTCGCAACACACCTAGCTTTGGGTTTTACGCAGAAATGGCAATAGATCTCGGGAGCAGATGGTGAAAGTGGATTTAAGGATTAATGGCGCGCGTGAGATCATCTGATCACGGTCGGCGAGTCCCCGATCACGAGCCGGAACTAGGTTCATCGACTGTTCTGTGCTCAAAACTCAAAGCTACAGCGATGAAGTCCATCATGTTGAATACAAGCAGGAATGGAAAAAGATAATCCAGAGGACATGGACGTGTAATTACTGTAATTTGCATCTCAGGCACACATGTATACCGCCGAAATAGTAAATGGGCAAAAAGGAAGAAAGGAAACCTAAGCCCAGAGCCCCGAAATGCGCTACTCCTGCTAGTAAATATCTTGATGATAGAGGACGAGGAATTCTGAGTGGGTCGCCAGATTTCATATTTCAAAACGAGTAAGTCTATTTGTTGCAATCCTATGAAGGCATAACAAAAGGCGAGGTTACACTGCCGACGTTCGCGACCCAGCAAGGCGGTCCACCACCTAGAGCGAGGGCATTTTGAGCGCACTGACGGGATAGCGTAATCGGACTTACCACGCGAATGTAAGGGAGCGACAAGGCCGTTCCAATGAACGGAATTTGTCTGAGGAATGTGATGACGACCGGGAAGAAATCTCTGTTGAACCACCGATTTGGTCAAAAAGATGTAAACGGAAGAAGGGCAGCGCTCGTACCCAAATAGGTTCAAGAATCCGAACGTTTCCACCAGCATCCCAATGAACGGCCACTTCAAGAAGACAAGCAGAATTCCTCCCAAGAAACAAACTGTTCCACGTATTTTCTGCTTGCGAGCGAAGAAGTAGAAGGTTTTCTGGGGCCCAATGATCAAAGTCAAACCGGACACGAAGAGAATCTGCAAATCCAGCATGAGCATTTAAATCGGGAAAAGGAATGCAAGACTACTAGCATACGTTGCCGAGTGCCAGCAGAGCGCCGTCGAAGAAAAGCATAACGCCAAGCATCATGAAAAGTCCGCCAAAAGTCGTGAGGGCGACGCCGATTTCTGCGTGACGCAGTCAAGTTGTGTTCTCCGAGACTCTGAGCATGATGACACTAACTTTGCGCGTCCGATAACCACATTGCGGATTGTACCAGAACAAGAGCAACCAGAGCAAAAATTAGACGTCGACGGGTGTATCGTGGACGAGGATGAGTAGGGATGAGTGCCGCGGGGAATTTGTTTGGATTGACGTGACGGAGCGCGTCAGCGACACGTGGCTGACACTGACAGAATGTTGCACCGATTCTACATGGAGGCTGGCCGACCTCTTCCAATGTGGCAAATACCACTTGTTCTCTTGCTTGCACACACCACAATGCAATTCACTCCACTTTTGCGAAGCCCAATCGGACTTAGATGTGTTCGGAAGAATGGCAAATTGGGTATCTTGCTGAGATGGAAATGCCTAACTTTCTTCTTCACCGCAAACTCACGGTTGAAGTTGCCCATTCCCTGAGCCTTCTTTGTCGATGATGCAAGTGGCAGAAGTTAGAATTCCGAACTTCTCCGATGAACGTTCAAAGTCATTAATATTTCCATTGACCCATCCTTACCAGCATCATGGATGAAAGAATTATCAGCAAATGCCAAATGGTGACATGCGGTTTCTTGTCCAGATGTCAAATGATTTATCAAGAAATGCCCTCTATATGCGTCGTAGTACTGGTACAGTGAAGAAACCGTTAGAGGTTACTAGTGAGTGGAAACATACTTAAGTCTATCGTACCTGGTACAGTGAAGAAACCGTTAGAGGTTGTCTCACTGTACCAGGACTATTATAACAGTAAACTGGGGAGAGGACGGATGAGATGGTCAACGGTGTAATCGACAGTCATGACGCCATGGCACGGTCATCCGACATGATTCAGTGCCAGTTCGGCTGTAACGGTTGCGATTCAAATTAGATTCAGGAAAGAAATGTTCTTGGGGCTGCCCAAAGCGTTGCGCAACACTTTGACGAATCCCGCCCTCGACTCTATTCATACCTCGGATGCAACGGAAGGTCTCTAAACATTCCGATCCTTCCCGTCGACCATATAGAGGTCAAAATCTGGCGGGTCAGAGTAATCCCCAGACCGACGGTGGTCCCCGTGGCCAACCCATGTTTCACGACAAGCAGGCACTTCTGCTCACTTCTGGCCATGGACCTCGAGGTGTTGGGGGTCGCGCCTCTCGTCCGTAGGCCTGGAGGAGACCATCCTCGGGGGTAATGATAGTTCTTTCGATCTGAGGGACCATTGTGTTTCCATACTCAGGGACCGAGAGGTTACCACTTGCGGAGGAAATAAAAGTACCAGTCAGCTAGAATCGAAGACAAGAAGACGGTGAAATAAAAACGCGACGAGAGATGAAAACGACGAGAGATGGAGACAAAGATACGGAAAAAGACGTACCGACGTACCCTTTGAACGTCGCCCAATCGATCTTATCATCATATACATAGCTCGATAAGAGCCTAGTCCTTAGTGAACTTGTGGGGCTCGACCGACACCTCGATCTTCTCCGAGCAATTCACCTCCTGGAACTATTTCTTCGCCTCCTCCACCAAATAGTATGAGTCGTTGCGTCTCTCAGTCACCTTGTCATTTTTGCCTCAACGGGCTTCCCCATCATGCGAAGCACATCATTCCAAGCCTCGATAGGACGAACTTGGTCACTGATAGTGGCCATCATGGCCTTGATGGCATTGTCGAAGCCCATGGTACCAAGCGTGACAATCTCTCACGAAGACTATCCTTTTTATAGGTCATGCCTGTCAGGCATGTTAGGGTAGACAGGAGGAGGACGAGCGAAGTAGGACGGCGACACGGTTGTCGTCTTTAGAAAGGCGGAAGTAGAGAGCGGCGGTACCCTAGTAATACGGGTACTGCGGGGAGCGATAGAGAGACCGACAGTGGAGGTCAACGGCTTCCGCAGCTAGGGGACGTGTCAGGTGCAAAATAAATACAAAAAGTACAGACATTTAATCAAGCGAATGAACAGAGAAAACATGGTCTTAGAGAATCGATTAATGAGGATACAGTAACGTCCATGTCCAAAGCCTGATGAAGACGCTTCAGATTGGCTTCAGAAATAACCCAATCAGACAAGATATAAACGTCACTCACACACAAGAAGATCCCGTTAACTTAACATAAATATACATCATCGGGCCTGGTTCTGTCCTGGACAACATCATGTCCGAACCTGCTTAGCACGGATGACACGGTCAAACGCCTCTTTGATAGGTGTTCGTCGAGCGAGGACGGTAAGATGATTACTCAAATATGGACCAGGCAGCAGCGGGTGGATGCCTTCGATATTGGCATGTGGGTTGACTGGCGGGAAGAAAGCGATAGCCTGTGGAGAGGGTGGACGGGTGACGGTAGGCAGATGTACGAGCGAGGAAAGCGCAGCAGACGAGGCTGAGTTCGAGACAGTTGAGAGGGTGCGTCTGCGGTCGCCGCCGAGAGTCCAGTTGACGGAGTCTCTCAGGCCAGAGTGGACGGGTAAGGTGGCCACAGACCGAGCGGAGGAAACGGAGGTGCGGCGCTGCCCGCCGCGGAATCCGCCCGGGGATGTTAAGTCTGTCTGTATACTTGACGAGGGCGACGTCGAAAGCTGGCTGCCATCGAACTCGGGGGGCGATGTTGAGGTGGAGGCATCCTGTATTACCGTAAGAGGCTCTAAAGGTGCGGGTTTGGCGGGGTAGACTTGGCCGTAGGAATGGCCACGTATCAGAGGGTGGGGTCGCAGAGCCTGATCGCCTCTGATAGAATGAGAAGATGGGGGACGGGTGGACGCCTGACGTTTGGTGAAGAGACGAGGGCTTGGATGACTAGGAGAGGGAGTTTCTGGTGATGGGTGTTCGCTGATCGTCTCGTTATCGAACGAACGATGATTCTGCGGCCGTGTGTGTTGCAATTGAGGCGGAGGGCTTGTCCTTAGCGGAGAAAGAGTGGGAGTGCGGGCCTCGGGGTGTCTTCCGTGGCGTTGGTACTTGGGTTCGTGCTGCGGCTGAGGCGGAGGATTCGACACGGCTGGTGGCCGGAAATCCGACGGCCGTGCGGTATCTACGCGCGGTAGGACAGGTGTTTCTGGCCGCGTGCCGTCAGCAGGCCGCGCAGTATTTGGAGGGCGTTCGCCAGCAAGGCGGCGAATCGCTTCGTCGTCGGGAATGTTGTCATCAGACTCGGTCTCTGAACCAGATTGGTCGTTGCTCGGAGTTACAGCACCGCTCTCACTAGATACCCAATCATCATCGTCATCACCTTCGCCGGGACTGGAGATGGTGAAGCCAGGTTTGCCACGGCCGCCAGTGTTCTTGTGGCTGTGGGGTGGGGCTCGTTGTTTGGGGACGAAGGGTTGAACATGTTCCCGAGAGTGGACACGTTGAGCACTAGCTACCCGTGTAATGCCCCTAGCAGTAGACTGATTGTTGCAATGCAGCAAAGAAAGCTTAGAGTCAGCTAGGAAGGAGGGATGATCAGGCACATACGTCGTGTCCAGTGCCATTTTTCTTGGGCTTGTCGACACCTTTTAGCGGAAGCTGCTCCTTCTGCGTGAACTGGAGATTGGCGCCGAGCTTAGAACTTGAAGACGACCGGGAATGAGGGCGGACGACGCCAGCGCTTCCTCTATGTGGCCTGGGCATGGTGGTGGTTCAAGGTTTATCAAAGGTTTATACTCCGGCCCGTGACGATCGGTGGTCCAAAAAAAAATCGTCTGCTAGTACGCTACTATAGTACATCCACTTTTCTATTCTTCAACCTTGTAACTCAGCGCGATGGAGAGAGTACAGTTCCAACAGGAGCAGGTGCGTACGGTGCATCTGTGGTTCCGGTCCTGAACGCTAAAAGTTATGTTTCCTAGATGCTCGATGAGCTCAAAGACCTCGTTGAGAGGCATCTGTTTACTGCAGTGAGCCTGGTTTCAAGTCCCTGTTCACTGACACGAATATATCTAATCTCTGTAGAGAGAGACGAAGCAGATCATGAAGAAGCGCACTGCGTTCGAGACAGCACTCGTTCGGCGGGTCGCAAAAAAGGCGGACTTCCTCCGCTATGCTTCCTACGAGATGGGGCTCGAGCAGCTGCGTCGCAAACGCGTAGAACGGACAAGTAAGCACCACTCTCAAACGCCGCCGTATTCTTGACCAACTTTCGAGGAAGAATCGGAGACGACAATACCGTCTCTGTCAGATTATGCGCTAGTCCGCCGGCAATTCCACATCTTCGAACGCGCACTCAAAAAATTCAAGTCGGACGTTGGGCTCTGGATACAATATATCCAGATCGCCCAGCAGGAGGGTGCGCGGGCTTTGGTTGGACGGATAACAGCCAGGTACGTGCGCTTTAATTTCGTTTCTCGTCTGGACGTTAACCTTTGTTGTCTTTACCCAGGGCTCTGCAGCTACATCCCAACCGACCCGCACTATATATCCTTGCCGCCTCCCATGAACTGAGCCATCAATCCCCGTCCTCCGCACGCACACTCCTCCAGCGAGGGATCCGCCTGAACGAAGAAAGCGTCGAATTGTGGCGGGAGTATGTGAAGATGGAACTGTGGTTCATCGAGAGCCTTAGACGGCGGTGGGACGTATTAGGCATTGCTGCGCGGTCTGCTGACCAGCCTGGAGAGGGGGGCCCTGCTGATGCCGACCAACCCGCTGACCCCAGTCGTCATATTATGCCTGGCTTTGGTGATAATACTGCGACAGCCACTCAGGAGGAGCCGGAGGAAGAAGATGAAGGGGCGGACTCACGGAAGGAAATCATGCAAGGCGCAATCGTTAAATCTGTGATGACGAGTGCGGTACAAGGTACGCTGGGCGCTGTGAATATCCGGAGTTGCTATCTCATGTTCTTGGTTTCGTTGTCAGCGCTCCCTACCATTGAGCTATTCGAGGCACTAAAGGTGTTATTGGTGGATTATCCATCGCCCCCGCCCCTGCGGGAATCGCTCCTGCAACATCTCTATGAACTTTTACGACAGGCATTGCCTGATCATGCAGGGGCGATTAAATTGCTGGCGGGACGGTTCCTCTCACCTGACCTCCAAGGTGAGGCATTTGTGGATGGGCTGAGAAAGGCCAACGAAGAGATGGTCCGTCGAGCGCAGGACGGTGGGCAGGAAGACATCTGTGCGGTCTATGCCGCATTCGTCGAGGAATGGTGTGGCGCTCCCATTGACGACAATATGGTTAGTGCTTCGCTGGCATCACCCTTAGTCATGGAAACTTCTTCGTTTGCTCACATCGTCTTCTTTTGGCAGAAACAATACCTTATTTCGACACTTCGGACACTTATCCAACAAAGGCATGCACGGACGTCACCATCACTGCTGTCGGCTCATATCAGGCTCCTGACAAAGACTGTGGACGGAGATTCGGCTGGGGGACCTGCCAAGGTGCTGCGTACGGCTCGAAAATATACCACGCAGGCACCGAAATCGGCGGCTGTTTGGCGTGCGAGGCTGGACGCGGAAAGGAGGTTTAGCGAGACGCAGAGCATGGTGCAGGCCGTTTGGCGGGAAGCGAGACAAGGGAGCGTGGAGGGATCAGACGAGGAAGTTGAGGCAGTGTGGACATGGGGACTGTTTGAGGAGTACAGTGGGGAGGAGAGGTTGAGGATTCACGAGGTATGTGACAAGGGACCTTGCAGGTTGGGCGGCGATGTTGACTAGCGATCTAGGAACTGCTGAAAGACAGCATGCGAACCGCATCGCTGAGTGGGTTGCACGAGACACTGTTGATGAGCTACGTGCACGAGGTGCAGCGCCAATCGGGGACCGGACTGACATCGGATCAAGGCTCGGACTCGGCCAAGTGGTTGCATTCAATTCGCCATATGGGCCGTGCTTATCTCACGACCGCTGCGGTGTGGCAGAAGGTGTTTAGTACAGTGGTGGGGGAAGAGGAGTGGGTGGATGGGAAACGACAAGTGCTTGGGGAAGTATACGAGAAGTGGCAGAGGAAGGATGCGGTGGCAGCGACGCTGGCGTGGGCCGGGTGGCTGCATGCAAGTGGCAACGGCCAAGAGGGGGCCGCGGCGGTGGTGGCGTGTGGTCGGAGCGTTGGAGAAGAGGAGCGGGCAGAGCTGGAGAAACGGTGGATGAGCATCGTTGGGTGATCGGAGTGCCACTGACAGGAGCTTCGGCCGGGATGGATCCATCAGGGCAATCAGTGGCCCACATGGTGCACACAGCTGAGAGGAGACGATGCTGGGCGCAAAACGGCGACAAAAAGGCAGGAAAGCGGAAGCACTGGTATAGGATAGCAGGAGGCGTGTACGGTAGCCACAGTACTTACTTGCTCGGCTGGCAACGGCGGAGCGGGCACACGCTGCGTGCGGTATTTTTGGGCAAAGGAAACACGCGTGGTGGAAGGCCGCAGCCCACATGGTCGCAATTAATGTGACAGCTGGGGTGCTTTCTGTATTCTCGTCTTTCTTTCTTCCTTTGCCACCGTCCCCGTCGCCGTAGAAAGCGTGAGTGCCGCTGCTTGCGTTGCATTGCCAGCACAGCCGCTGACTCACCTCCCAGCCTCCATCTTCCCGCATCCCACCGGCGTCGACGGGACGTCGTTCCTTCCCCGCAGAGCTGAAGACCGTCTCTTCACCGCTGTATGCGTCGCCCTCCTCATCTGCTCAGACTCCAAGCCGGTCTCGTCTGAGAGCAGAGCGTATCAACTACCGTCCACGTCAGCTCACCGCTCATGTTGCAGTATCCTGTCCAGTTGCCCCCGCTCTCGCTTTCCTCGTCTCCAAAGTCTCTTCTACGCAAAGACAGCAGTGATTATGTTCGCCCTAATGACCCACCCCGTCTCCCACCCAGCTCCCTGAACAACAAGCGCTTCCAGAAAGATTCTTTTTCCGCTTCTCGCTCTGCTTTCGCTGGTTTTCACCCAGGCCCTGTTCTTTCCATCCCTATTTCCACTAATTTACCTCCTTCATCCCCCAACCCCTCTCCTTCTCTCCCCTCTGCCCCCCTTCCCCGCCGCCTCTCCAACAGACCGTCCCCCAGTCCCGTTTCTCGTCCTCCGTCGTCCCAGCCCTGGACCCCATCGAGGTCCATCACCGGGTCCCGCCAGTCGTCGTCTCAGTCCTCGACCATCGAGGATGTCCTTCTGCCCGGTGACTTTGTCGGCGAAGGTGGCACCCTGCAAGGCGAGACCATTCGCCTTGTGTCTATTGGCTCGTCTGCCTCCCCGTCACCCTCAGGCGCCCCGGAACCTGCCCCTGAGTTCCAGGTCAAGCGTCGCCTGGGCCATGGCAGCTATGCCGTCGTCTATCTTGTTCAGGAGGTTCTCTTCCGTCCACAGCCCTCTGAGGACGGCCACATGTTGACCATTGGCATGATGGAGCTGGACACCAAGTCTCCCACAGAGACAATTTATGGGCGCGAGTATGCCATCAAGTGCTTGTCCAAAGCTAACCTTGACGAGGAAGATTTGGCAGCACAGATGTCAGAGGTACGTCTTACACGTCTGTCTAATCATGAGTGTTGGTCTCATCACCTGTGCCAGGTCACCATCCATCAATCCCTTCACTCGCATCCCAACATCGTTACCCTTCACCGTACTCTAGAAACTTCGTCGTTTCTACTCCTTCTACTGGAGTACGTTCCTGGCGAAGATCTGTTTTACTTTTTGGAACAAGCCCGCGACCATTACGATTCCGATGTCCCCAACACCGCTGACTCTTCAGCCTCCCACACGCCCCCTACGCCCAGCCTCCTCTCCAGTATGCATCCCTCCCAGCTCCTCTCGCGCACACGCCTCCGCCTCATCTCTTCCATGTTCCACCAAATGTGCGAGGCTGTAGCCCAATGTCATGCCCAGCAGGTCTTCCATCGCGACATCAAGCCCGAAAACTTCATTGTCACCGATGGCTGGACGACCTCCCCCAGTGGACGCCAGGAGCGCAAAGTCATCGTCAAGCTCACGGACTTTGGCTTGTCGACAACCGATCTGGCGTCCTCTGATATGGATTGCGGCAGTGCGCCGTATATGAGCTATGGTATGTTCATGAGATGCTTTCAACCCATGAATCGTTTGTGCTCATCTTTTGTCTACAGAATGCAGGAATAATGTCGCTCCTAGTTATCGCCCCCGTGCCGCTGACGTCTGGTCGTTAGGCATTGTGCTAATCAATATGTTTGTCGTCATGCTTCTTCCCACATATCACCGCTGAGGCTGACCTAACATTGATAGGCTGTACCACTCTAATCCTTGGACGGACACTTCCCAAGGCGTATGTGCATCCTTTGGGTACTACCTCAGTGACCCGATCAACTTCTTCATGAACCGGTTCGCTGGGATGACCCGCCCTGTTGCCGAACACCTCGCCAAGAAGGTTTTCTGCATCCTCGACGACCCCGAGGACGATTCGCCCCGCATCACCGCCAGTGAATTTGGCCTGTGGGCCCGCAATCTCCCAACCCTTCTCGGCAGCCACAGCATGCATCGGACGTTGTCGAGCAGCTCCCAAGGCCACTCTATCGCTCACACGCCCCTCTCACATCGTCCGTCATCCAGACATCCCTCTGGCAGCACCACGGCCGTCAGGAGCCCTGCCATGGCACCTCGTGTTCTTTCTCGCGCTCCATCCCTTGGTCCCGCATACGAGGGTTGCGAGCACTCGGACCTCTCCACTGTCTTTGATCAAGAGCCGGAGCCCGAAGAGCCGGAAGACGACCGCGAGCAGCAAGAGGGCATCTTGGAGGGCATGGAATCCCGGTCCACCTCGACCACCAAGCGCAGGAAACGTGGTATGCGCAAGGGCAAAGGAACCGTGCTTGAGGGATCCAAGGACGAGACGCTCGCTACCCTTGCCGACGCATCGCAGTCGTTGGCGCGGGAGATCAGCAAGGCCTCGAGGTCGTCATCTCACGTTAGGTCGATGTCCAATACCACCTCAACGTCTACGAGACTTGCGCGTGAGACGTATGGGTCGGCGTCCAGCTACGCCATGCCGTCTACCTTGCTCAGTGCTCCCCGTACCAGCAGCCGACGCGCGCAACCCCCGCCGCCAGTCGCAGTTGTCGCCCCTCCTGTCGTCACGAAGAAGACCTCGAAGTGGAAACTCGGCTTCGGCAAGACCACTTCGTCGGCCTCCGCAGTGTCGGCCGGACGCGTGTCGCCAGTCGAAGAGGTCTCCCCGCCTTCCTCTCTGGACCTACACGGATCGCAGTCCTCACAGTCCATGTCCACCACCGCGAGCAACGTCACGAACCTCATCATGGGGCTGAATGCGCCTTCCGTGCAGTCCGCGCCCGCCGTCGCCGACGACACCTCCTCAACCTGGAGCAGGGGTCGCCGTAATCGTGTGTACAATCCCCCGTTCAACTCAAGCAACCGTTCGCTTGCGCTTGTGCATTCCCGCAGCCCCGAACCAGGCCCTGAGCGCTGGGCGTACGGTGAACGCCGTGGCGACCGTGCGATCTCCCCGAATAGAAACCGCAGTGGGAGGCCACTGGCGTCGAGTGCAAGCTCTGTCGTGTCGAGCAACTGGCGGAGCTCGATGAGCACAACGAGCAGCGCGGGTACGTCGACATCGGCGTTCACGCGATATAGCAATTCTAGTGCGAGGAGCATCTCGACCACGGCTACAAGCGTGTCGTCTACGAGCTGGCGCACGGGCAAGTCGCCCCTCAGCAGTAACACCAACTATACTACACTCCCAAAGAACATCAAGGGTACGTCGCCGTTGCTTCATTCACACGTTGTAAACTACTAACGTGTTCCTTCTAGTTATGACTGGAGTTCCTTGGGAGCTCGACCAGCTTCCCCGCGGTCAGCATCCCAATCCCGTTGGTGATATCTTTGGAGCGCCTCCCGTTCGGAAACAACGAACGAAGAAGAATAAAGACATGAAACTCGACACGATTACTGAGCGCACTCCCAATGTTGCGTCCGGGAAATCCGTCGAGGCTCAGCGACGTGACGCGTCGACGAGTACCACGGACCTTAGCGGCTTGGGTAGTGGAAAAGACGAGGGCGAAGGTGTGAAGAAGGTACAGAAGGGACAGATCAACGCATTGGCAAAGATGCTGTCTGCGCTGCGGCGGTGAAGTTGAAGGCGGGGAGGATCATGGACTCGACCGCTTCGTACGTGTGTTCGTAAGGACGATGCGCGGAACGAATCTGGCATTGTCTGTCGCGTTGTATTGGTAAAGTAGCTTTATGTCACGGTACGCCGTCAGTTTGATGATGATATTATTATCACTGGTTATCTGTCGGTCAAGCCTTACAGGTCCTCGCCTCACTTGCGCATTGCGCGACTTTCTCTATGCCGAACGAACTCTCTTGGACTCTGTATCATCGTCAATCACGGCAGTTCGTCGTGCAGCCTCTCCCTTATCTTTCACACCAACTATGTTCAACCATTGCATTTTCCCTTGTTCTTCGTACCATATATATAAATAACGTCGTAGTGTCCTTGCTTTCCGAGAGTATTAAATGATGTATTACAGACTGAGATGTTCGATGAGCTTCCCCCGTCGGCCTGCCTTACTCTGCGGGACCTTGGGATTCCCTGTGTGCCGCAAAGGCCATGTTTTGTTCGACGGTGGGACGACGTGTGCGGTCCTGGGGAACTGTGGCGGGGTCGACCAAAATAGTCGAAGTTTCGTGGACCGATCGTCGATGGCGATGGCGAACAGGCGGTGCAGCATCAGACGGAGACGGAGGCCGAGACGTCCCGCTGTCCATTTCCAAGTCGCTATCAGACGTGACGCTGGCTGGTGACGTGGAGCCGGCAAGGACGAGCTGGCCGGAGCTGTGCGTCCGCACAAGATTAACATAGTAATCCTGGAGGAGTTCACGTGTGCACTATCGAGAGAAGAGCCAACCATGAGGACGATGTTGAAAGACAGGTGCGCATGGGACAGTGGAGTGCAGGGTGCGGAGAGTGAATGAAAGAAGTGAAAGCTGCTAACCATCAGTCGCCAATCAATTGCGGAGAGGAACTCTCGCTCCAGGATGTTGAGTTCGGTCACGGATATTCCGCCAACCTTGGCGTAGAGGTTGTTGGTGCAGAACTGGTCGCAGAGGCCCTTACTGGACACCGTAATGGATGCGATAATAAAACGGTGGCAGGTGAGGGATGAGAGGGTGAACAAAGGCATGCGCGCACAGATCTGATCGATGTAGTGGAGTGTGATCAGAAGACACGACCTCTGAGACGTATGAAATGAGTTTACACGCAGGAGACGGGGTCGCACATGGGAACCACACACCTCGACATTGGTGAATTTGACGATACGTTTGAGATAGTCGAGAACGGTGATGCTTGGAGCCGATCGCGAGTGGAAACGCGTAAGACTCTCACTAAGAACAACATGTGAGAAGGGTCAGGAATGCAGGTATAGAGTACTTACGGCAGAAGAGGAATCTGATCATTATGCGCCATCAATCGGTCGAGCATGTCGGCTGGAGCGGGTTAGCGATGGGCGATGAGAACGAGGACGGGTAGTACCTATGAGCTGGGCGAGCTGATCGATGGGCGCGTCCTCGAAGGCGGCCGGCATTTCGACCCTTCTTGAGGATTCCATAGATCCATTGCACGTCGGAGTAGGGTTGGCTTGACGGAGGAATATGCTCGGTGTTCTGACCGCAAATAGATCATCAGACGCTGCAGCATAACAGCACCAAATGCCAGCTTCGTATGCGTCTGGAGCTGTACAGTTGATTGTCGGGCTCTGAACTCTAATCAAGCCTGCCGACTGTGCCAGTAGATCGCCTGCAGGATATCACGCCCGTTCACCACTCCTCCCCGACGCCATGGCCCCCAAACTTGTACCTATACTCTCTGTTCCCGACCGACCCATTTGCTGACCCCCGCGCTTAGGACCCGAATGAGATCAAAATCATCTACCTGCGTGCGACAGGTGGTGAAGTTGGTGCTTCGTCTGCACTAGCTCCCAAAATCGGTCCCCTTGGTCTGGTGCGTTGCACACTTTAGAAGAATCACCGAGGTCCGCTCAACTCTCGTTCTAGTCACCCAAAAAGGTCGGAGAAGATATCGCCAAGGCCACCTCTGCATGGAAGGGTCTACGGGTGACCGTCCAGCTTACGATCCAGAACCGTCAAGCTGCCGTCTCCGTTGTCCCCTCCGCCTCCTCCCTGGTCATCCGCGCGCTCAAGGGTGCGTAGCAACCCCCTTGATCTTGATCTGCGTCTGATTATACCTCCTTTCCAGAGCCCCCGCGTGACCGCAAGAAGGAGAAAAACATCAAGCACAACGGAAACGTTACCCTGGACGAGATCTTCGACATTGCACGGACAATGAAGCAGAAGTCGTTGGCGAAGGAGCTGGCGGGTACCGTGAAGGAGATCTTGGGAACTGCTCAGAGCATTGGGTGCACAGTCGACGGCCAGCCGCCACACGACATCATCGATGGGATCAACTCTGGGGATGTGGAGGTTCCTGATGAGTAGACATGTCATTTCCTCTCATTATCACTTTGCACATTGAAACTTTGGAAACCCCATGCACCCGGTGGCGACTCTGACAAGTGGTGGACAACTCTCCTTCGAGAATACGAGGTCCTCAGTCTTCGTATCCCGCAATCACATGAGAACTGCCGACATGATATGCTTCTGACGTTGCTGCCTGCACGAAGCATCAGGAGATTCTTAGTTCATACATCTTGGTTCCCCATGTCTTTGATAGCGCCGTCTGGCCTGCGTCACATTTCAACGAGCATCGCTGATGATTCTGCTTGTAGGAGGCTTGGTGGTTCAGCAGTAGATACGCCTAGTTGGATCTAAACGTTGACTCGCTCAAAGGTTACCGCCTTTTCTCTCGTCAAGCAGGCGCCTTCCTCGACAGTGCGTTCAGCCACCTCGAGGAGATTGTGATCATTGAGGAGGTGCGAAAGGTCTGGCAGGCTGCGATGGATATCACAGTGGTCAGGAAGGACTGGAATTTATTCATGGGAAGCCATCAGGTTAAAGCTCTACACTCTTTCGTTCGAAGTCGTTTTGAACACAACCACCCGAGAAAAATGCATCTAGCGACAGTAATCTAGAGCACCAGACGGATATGTGATTCTGGGGTATTTACTGTACTAGTAGTAGCATTAGTCCTGGATTATGATATCGATCAACCACATGCGGCGCCACATTTTCCGATTTAGGAATGACAAGAAGGGCAATTTGATTTGCCTGACTGTCTCACGCGTCACGTTTCGGCTTGGTATGGTCGTCTTGGCCTCGTTAGTTCTCAGTCTGTGCAGTTCTACGCTCCAAAATCAAGGATTTGATTACGTAAAATCATTTCCCCTGTATGTGCGCTTGTGGGCGCTTGCATCAGCAAATTAATAAAAGGATAAAAGATAGATCTTTTTGTGACCTGGCGTCAACTACCGCCCTCTCTCCCTCTATGGCCTCGATCGCGAGACGACTCTCCAGCCCCATACCCCTTCGAACTCACATCCGTCCGGTGATGGGTCCATTATTGAGGCGGAACATTCGGACTCGCTCAGCTACAAGATCAACACCTGATTCGTCGTCGAAGACCGTGACGAGCTTCTCTCGCCAGTTGTTAACTGCTATGCTAATTGCTTTTGTGGGCGGATATTTTACTGGTATCGGTCGTGAGTATAAGCAGCATAGGATGGCACCGATGACCTTTGGTCGTTCAATTCATGATAGGTGGTGCTTTTGATTATTTCTTCAAGATACCCAAAGGGGTCAAGACATCAGAGAGTGAGGAAGATGCTCCAAGCGATACCGGCGTCGGCACTGAGAATCAGGTCAGGAAAGACGAACTATCTAGAGCTGTCATGGAAGGATTTTGCTGACGATCGTGTCTTTCAGCAGGGATGAAATGCGCTGGAGGCAGGGCAGTAAAGTAGTGGCGTAAAGCATAATTCATGCTCAGAAGAGGTTCACGTTTCAAATTCCAGGGGCCGAAATATCAACGACTTTCTGAAGTGGATTTTGTACTCGACTCATTTATTTTTTCAGAACAATGGGAGTAACCTCAGGTCGGGTAAGTAGAAATATGGTACGCTGTGAAGACTGGCACGGGTGATGAACTGATATGTTAGAAGCCAACAATGCGCTCCGCGCTCCAACTTACATAGTACATAAACAAAATTCCAACCCTTCAAGTTCTTCAGAATTCCTCACATAACTCATAACTCGTGCGGTGTGGCCTACGTACCATCTTGCCTTTGCCGCTCTTGGGCGACTTCGTGTACTTACGAGAGTGTATACAAGTACGGGCGCTTGTTTTATCCGACGACAACTGGTTATTACTGTGGGCATCCGTTCGGAGGGTTTCGGAGCTTTGTCTAACTCGTGCCGTGTGTGCTACGCACCATCCTGCCGCGTATACTAGTACTACAAGTATGGACCTCCCATTAGTACTGACGGGATCCTTATGTCGTTGACCACAAAGGCTTGGGAAGACGCCTTGCATCAGCGCCCCTTCGATCCCATCTTCGTCACACCACGACATTATTGGAGCCGGCGCGTCGGACGCTCGCCTCGCCGACGGAGACTGGGGCGGTTTCACAACGCAAAAATCAAGATCTTTACAAATGTCCTGACAGTTGACTCGCGCGACAGGAGTGGGCGGTAAGTGGAGATGTATGTGTCGGGTTCCCAGTACTTGTACCAGCGATCCTGGGCTAAGAGGGCGGTGGAGGCTTTTGAACGCGAAAAAGCGAAGGTCGTCGAAGCAGTAAACCGTGAGGCAACAGCGGCGGAGGCTTTTGAACGCGCAAAAGCGTACACTCAGAAAAGAGCTTTCTTCGTTCGCATTGACTGTAAATTGTCGTATGAAGTCAGAAGATATTTGTTGAGTCAATTTACATCCGAGTATCATAGTCATGAGGAACCGTGAGCCTTCGCCCAAACACGCCCGGACAAGCCGAGTGTCCCTCCACGTCGACAAATTTCCTCCAGGACATCAGGATTGAAGTCTGAGCTCATTGCTCCATTGATTTCAATCGCAATGCCGCGTGGGCGGCTTTCATCATAGATAACAGCTATCTCGACCAAACCAGAGATCGGCGGCCGTTCAGGAGATGTCATCACAATTCTGGGCCTACGAGGCTGAATTTGGGGCATGGATATCCCATCAATGTCAGGTGTTGGGAAAAGGGCGTCTGTGGCGATGTTTTGGGAAGGCAAGAACACATTGACAGGGATTTTTCTTGGGGGTAGATTGCCTGCTCATCATTAGGCGATAGGTGAGAGAGCATTTTCATCAAAACGAACCATCGAGAACGGCTTGAAGCTCCTCCTCCGTGGCAGGTTTTTCGCCTGGTAATTCGTCTTTGGCATTCTTTAGCCCGTCTGCAAACCATTGACACCCAGAAAGTATCTCGTTGAGCCAGCATTGCTCACGCACAACCTGAAGGAGGCAAATTAGCACCTGTTCATAGCTTAACATTCAAATGTCACTGTGATTGATTACTTGCCTCGAGAATACCCCAGACTTCTTTCATGTTATGAACAGGGACCTTCTCAAGCCGGAAGCCTGGCTCCTCCGCGGCAGTCAATCGCAGCTGTAAAGGCGGGTGCACAGATGTCGGGGATGTCTACGTAATCACCCATCGTCAGGTACGAGCAAAATTCAGTGGAAGACGGGTTACGCACATATAATGCGGTGTATCTCTCAGGAGATACTGATGCTTCGGAGTTGAGCTACGAGGTATCAGTGAGCGCGGTCCACCACGATAAAGGCTGGGTACATACGAGAAGATCCACCCAGCTGCCTGTTCCGAACGACATCATCGGCACATTGTTGAGGGTATCAATTCCTCCCAGAGGGTTGACGACGAGTTCTATTTCCCTCATCCGTGACTGGCTCATGACAATGCCAGGATTTTTGCCACCGTTTGTAAAATCGAGTATCCAGGTGTACTGGCTATCTACACTGGGATCGCCAGAGAGAGTCATAGAGTTGGAATGTTTCGCTATCTTGGGAAAGACGTGCTCCAGATCCGAGCCTTGAGGCACAAGCGGAAAAGTGGGACGCGCAGTGAATGTCGGCATGGCCATTGTCGCTGGGAAAACCTGGCCAGAATGCGCCGCGGTCAAAGAAAGTGTCACAAGCGCAACGCCAAATGGCATCGACGATATATTTTGCCGAAGTGTTGTAAAGGATACATCGAGTTGAGGCAGTTTCGGATCGTCTTGTATGGCACTCGGGTTTTCGGGTCTTTCTAGTTTTAGGAGCGTGAGGTATGCGAGGGGGGAGAGATGAACGAGGAAAGAGATCGAGGGCGAGATAAGATAGGGGAGGGGTAGTGCATGCGACCGCAACAGAAAAATGTCAAGTGGTGCGTGTGCAAGGGCCATGGAACTACGGTATAAGATATAAGAAGAACTCATTTGATATGGGGTATGCGAGACGTACGAAGCAACCATTTCCGCCTCAATTTTCGCGAAAGCCTCCACAATGGGACAGAGCTCGTCAAGATGAAGAAACCACTTCAGCCCGTCGTTTTCTGCTTTCGCGGCCAGCCTATCAAGCATGACCAAGTACCGCAGCTGATCCAATATTAACCCCCCGAGCCTGGCTGCATGCTCTAAATTTCGAACATCCTCCGGTTTTTGCACTTCGATGCAAAAGTTTTCGATGCTGGCCCGTAAGAATGCATCCAACGAGATCGATCCTCCGCTGTTTGACGCCCCTTCAGAGTCCGTGATAGCGTACTGTGTCTTGACACTCGAGACGGTGATTTTGGGCTTGAGGAGATCTGCTCTGTTGACGGAAAAGTCAACGTCAATGACGAGCACCTTCCCACCGAGCACTACGCTATCGCGTCCGTCATCCTTGAAGGTTTCCATTCCTGCGGAGGTTCCCCAATTTTCTAGACGAGATATGCACCATTCGACTATGGCAGCTGATTCCAGTGGTATGTCTTCGCCATAATTAGAACCAGAGCGTGTCCTGAGGGCCTCAATGATTTGGTGTATACTTCGGTCGGACTACTAAACCTTGAGTGAGAAGTGACTCGATGATTAAAGCAAATATCTGACTTGGTGCAGACTGTTGTCTATTGCAGACTGTTGGCGAAGAAGTGAAACAAGTTTGGCGCTGGAGAAGGAAGCCGATGCGTATGTATTAAGGGAGTTAGCGAGTTGATCAGTGGTGTTGATCAGTTCTTGCAAGCGCGAACAGGACTCCTCTGTAGACGAGGCAAATGGATGTGACGAGTTGGGGAAAATAAGGTCATGTTTTTGAAACGTTTGGATGGTTGAGAGCAGCGTGGGTGGTGGTGGTGAGTTCATGGAATCACTTGCTATAAAAATGATGTCCGTTTCATCAAATGATCAGCGCGATTCTCGATACAACAATAAAAAATAACATAATTTACACTCTAACGAATGGGACCATAAAATAGCGTATATAGATGCAAGATACATGGATGCCTATGTCGGGGGCCAGTTGGAGCTAGGAGCTGTACTATCCCCTAAAGTCTCCCAGATGATCTGTTGCCAATCCCAGACGAGAATAGAAAGTATGTCCCAGATTTGCTGCGAAGAGGCTTTGAAACCTTCACGATGAAGGGTAGCAGGAATAGAAAACCAAGAAGGTCCAGGTGAGGAGTGCATGGAAAGGCGGTGTGTATCCGGCCTAGAGGTATATAAGTGAATATCTGGATAAAATGGATCATAGTACGTGGTGAGGAAAAGATCCTTCGCGCGTGTGACGTGGACACTGCCAAAAATTAGGAGACCCATCCACACGAAAAAAAGGTTGACTTACTAATACATGATGAGAAGGAGGAACAGATGCGCAACAAGGAGGCCCCAAAAAAGCCAAGAACTGGTCCAACGACGATTAACAGTAGTAGATATCTGGGAAACTCTGACAGTGAGCAACCTGTCAGCAATGAAGTTGGTTTAGGCACTCACAAGCGATCCGCTCTGCTTCATACTCGCTCGTAAAGGTCCCAACTTGCTCATCAGGTCATTATCGTTTGAAGTTAGTGCATGTCCGAGTTGCTCCCTGGCGGCTCGCGCTGTTTTGGACGCATCATTGAGTTCCTTGAGTCGACGGTAATCCATCCAGGTATCTCTATTAGAACTGAAATGAAAACACTTTAGCTGTCTGAGGGAAGAGGATAGGGGAACTCTGATTACTACCTGTCCATGTCGTCCAGACCGTTCGCCAGGTCGGCAAGACCTTGACGGACACGTACCAAGGCATCGCTGTGGTTCAACGCGATGGAGGGTCCTTCAAGGTCCTTGCCCAGTTCCTGAGAGGGTTCACCACCCCCATCGACTTCCCGACCCATCGCATCAACGACACGAATGCCACTTTTATTCCTTGGAGTGCGGTTGACTGTTTTAGTAGGTTTGGTTTCTTCTTTAATGACCACCCTGCCAAATGCATCTAGAACGCGAATGGCACTGGACTTGCGCCTAGTGGGAGATAGTGCAGGAGTAGTGGAAGGCTCGGGCCGCGTGATCTCCTCGCCGTTTACGCGTTTTACAGAGGAAGATCCTTCAGCATTGACTGAGGCGTCCGTTCGCGTCGAGGCATTCGTGACATCCTCCAATGGATCTCGTGAGAAGTCTGTTGCAAGAGTTCCGCTTTGCGTGTTCCCAAATCGCACCTTCAGGATGCTCTTTTTGGTAGCTGGCGTGGCGATCCATGCTCCAGGCGCGCCCGGCGTCTGCGCAGGGAGCGAGGAAGCTCGTGACAGTGATGCGACAGGTGTCGCGAGCACGCTATTGGACGATTCATCTTCAGCGTCCCCTGAAAGCAACCGCATTCGCGTAGTTGGCTCCTGGGGAGACAGCGCAGGTGTGCTCGCCCATCCCCCAGGTGGTCTTGGGGTCTTCAGCGCAAGGCTGCCCAAATCGCGAATCGGCGTCCGGAATCGACCGCTCAACTGCTCTTCGGCGGAGTCTTCGCTCACATTGCCAAGTGAAGAGGAGGAGGGCTCGGGATTTGGATTGCCCCGGGGGGGCGCAGGCGTGGCCGCCCATGCGCCTGGAGGACGAGGGGTCTTCATCACTGTCAGATCGGGACGTGAGTTGCGTAAGGGTGGTGCCTGTTCATCGCCGGTGTCGTCCTCTGAGGTCGGGGGCCCAGGCAAGTCGGGCAAGTGCTTGGGGGGAGAGGGGGTCTGGAACTCAGGTTTTGTAGTGTTGAAGGAAAGGCGTCGTGGAGGTGTCGCGAGGAAGGAGTCAGGCGCCGGTTGTGAGTAAGGCAAGGTCATTTTCCGTGGAGGGGATCCGGGTATTGACGGCTCCTGGAGCAAATTCTCACCAGCGCTCTGACTTGGGGCAGCTTTAGATGGGGTTTCGACAGGGCTAAGTGTCTTTCGGAGATGACTTTCATCATCATCTGCAAGGTGGTTTCTGGAAGAGCGTGCTGGTGATCGCTTTGGTGAATGTTTAGGAGTTTCGGAAGCAGGAGGAGAAATGGTCTTCATAGTGGGGGTCCGATCTGGCGAAGTGTCTCCGGCCAACTTTCCATGATCTGGCACTCAAAATCAGCAAGTGAATGAAAATTCGAGAGGAGTTATCTTTACTGGAAATATCTTCATGTAACAGATCGGTATTTATGGGCGGGATGAGAGGAATCTCCTCGCATTGAGGTTCTGGGGGTTTGAGATTGAAGGTGGGAGGGGCCCCATCGCCTTGTGGATGGGTATGGGAGGAAGGTGTCAACTTCTTTGGCGATCTAGCAGGGATACCAGAGCCTGAGCTCTTGCTAACCGGTCTCCCTACCGACGAGGGAAATGGAGCAGCCTTTGCACTGTATGACGACAACGGTCTTTCTGGGGGTTTCCTCTCTAACTCGATTGGAGGCAAAGCTGTCCGTTTCCTTCTAAAGGAATGACTGGCTAAACCAGATTTGGACGTGTGCGCAGGAGTATGCGGCATGGACTCCAGCACAGTTGAATGAGACGAGCCTTGCGCGTGACGGGAATCATGCTCTGTGGGCAGCGATGGGGATCCGGATTGCGATCGGGGAGTAGACGGCTTGTGTCGCGAGGCAGACGGAGAAAGAGACCGGTTGTGATGGCTGGACCGTGAGCTGCTGCTGGGCTTGCTTAGAGGCTCAAGCAGGGGCGAGCCAGTACGTGATGAGCTAGAGGCAGTGTTTGGAGACTGGCCGCGATAGGCAGGCGACTCCCCCTTTTTAGTTCCCGGAGTCTTCGGACTCTCTGCACGTAAACGGACACTCGGCAACTTAGGTAAAGGGGAAAGAGGTCGGATAGTAAGTTGAGTCCATTTAGGCCGAGGCGCGTTCCAATTCCTCTCCCTCTCGTGAATGATCTCTGGCTCTGGCTCGTCTTTTCCGTGATGACTACCATTCACAGAGGTGGCGGGTGAACTCGCGCGTGAAGAGTTGGTGAGTGAGTGATGTCCTTGGAGATGGCGAGATGGCGATTGCCGTCCAGGAGAGTCCATTTGAATCAGGCTCCGTGTTCGAGAGCGTTCGATAGTACTCGGCGACTTGAGGCCAAGACTCGATGATGGGCGACTTCCTTTTGGGACAGGCTTGTTCCATTCCCGCTCGCGCTCAAGATTTCGCTCCTTTTCCACTTCGGCTAGCCTTTCTTGATCTGCAAGATGATTTCAGTGGACAGATTCGCCAAGATCAATCGATTAGCGTGACTGACACTCAGCTTGTGATCCAAAGGAGCTTCCTCTCGAGGAGAGATCATCAAGACTACGCATGGATGCGTTGCTTGACCGGCGAGCAAGCGATACTGACGCTACTCCATTGATCATGGGTGACCCGTTCCTGGGTAAGCGATGAAGGGAAGACTGGCGAGATAACTCTGGAGTGTGCGCTCGAGCTGGGGCCTTCGGTTTGTTCCATTCTCTCTCGCGTTCCTTGAGCCGATCCGAATCTTTATCACCTGGAGCCGAACCAAAGCTGCTTGTGAGAGAGTCTTCAAGGGAGATCCCAGGTTAATGAGGGGTGGCGCATTGGAATGACCTATTCACACACTTGTACGAAATTCTTCGCTTCCTCTCCGATGCAGCCCTTCAAATGACTCTGATTTTTTATGCGATGACAGTGACGGTTGCGACCGCCTTTGCACTAGATGTGGAGAGGATTGCTGTGCTGTCTCCTCGACGGCTAATTGTGACGGAAAAGCAACCAATTATGGCACCAAGCACATCCGCAGTGATCAAGAATACATACCTAGACTGGAACCCATTGCCTCATAGCTGTCGAGTCCATCAAATGCGCGCTGCATTTCAGAGTCTTGATCCATGAGATCTGTTCCTTGTGAGCATTATACGGTTGGTTGACAGAGATGGCGCTACATACTTGATTGTAACGGATATTGGGTGTTCATGGACATGAGGAGAGACTGCTGGGGTGTACTCGTAGCCGCAGGATGCGTATCGGTCGTGTTCAGATTTACATCTCGTAAGAGTGTAGCCGTGTCGTTGCGATCCTCGTCAGGTAAAGAATCTGTAACAAGGTAAATTTAACATTTGCTGGGTGGGTAGTAGTTCTCGTACGTTGATGCATGGAGTCGGAGGACAGGTCTAAGTCCAAATCCTTGAGCTGGGTGCGGGAGTTTGCAAGGCGTTCGCGTAAAATGTCGAATGTGGTGGCCTGAGATGATTTAAAGGAGGCACTTGAACGTTGCGAGAATTCTGCAGCATTTGTTAATTCATCATCGCGTCACGACACAGAAATACGCACTGGAAGGAATCTCAAATTCCTCGTCGCTCAAGCTCATTCGCTTAGCTTTGATTTTTGCCCTCTCCTGCTCTACCCTCGGACTAGCTTCCACCTCACTGGCGTCAATGCTATTCCGTCGCGCTCTGCTGCTCTCCTTCTGCGGCGTACTTCCTGGATCGCGAAGCGCCCAAGAGAATATGTCCTTGAGACTTTCTCTAGCAAAGCTAGGGCCGTTGTCGGCAACAGCACTAGGAGGCTCGAAGTCGGATTCATTCTCGGAATAGTTAGAAGGAGGATGTTGTGGCACCGGGGTCGATTTGGAGGAAGCGGGGGTGCGAGCTAACAGCGCACGAAGACGGGCTGCAGGTGTCTCCATGGGTTCTGCAAGAGGGACAGCCGAAGTCATCCTGGGAGTGGGCAACCCGTCCTCGTTGTGGTCGCTGACATCAGAGTCGGTGAGATCTGCAGGAGAGGGATTCTGTTGCAAACGGTCGCTAGACGGGCCTGCTACTGGGTTTGCGGGCGCGTTGGCAGTGCGGGAGAGTCTGAGGCGGGGGATGGGCAGCACTAGGCTGTCCATTTCCGAGTCGACGGCGCGGCGTCGCGGCCGTCAAGAACAACAGCTGGCTTGTCACGTGATACTTTGAGAGTCAGACTGAGACTAACCAACAGGCCATAGTTACAGTAGTATTCATACACATTCACAATTATAATCAACTGGCACCAAGGTACTGCCTGACCAGCCGTTCCCAACAGTCATTCATCTGCATGTGCTCCCCCACGCAAGCATCCAAGACAACCCCGCCTCGCTCATCCAGCCTCCGCAGACCAATCCAATCTTCGCGGTACAACGGCTGCATGTGCATCGGAATTAGAACCTTGTCATCAGAGTTAGGTTCCTCCGACGACTGATCAATGAAGCGGAAATTGGAAGGTTGCGCCTCCGAGCCAAACCAGGCGCTCTCTTTCGGCACAACTGTCTTGTCCTCCGTGAAGAGAACCAACACAAGTTTATTCAATGTAGCGAGGTTCTTTGCGTATGTCTGGTTTCGCGATTCTGGAGCCTCGTTGTTGATGGACGTGAGGAAATGATTTGCTTCAAGGTACGTCGCCATGTTTGTTGGATCTCGGAAATACTGGGCCTGATGTACACAAGATCAATAGCGTTTAGTGAGAGCAGAAAACTCCACCAACTTGAACAAGGTTTTCCTGGGCCCAGTGGCCGTAGACTGCGCCCCTAGCGGCACGACGCGCGATTTGGCAAAGGAAGTCGTAGGGTCGACATGTCGGTATGTCAGATATACCCATATGCTGGGAGCCGAAGGTGACAAGGTTGTGAATGGGAGGTGAGTTATATCGCTCCACGTAGGCGCGGAGGAATTGGCCACCTGAAGAATGGTTCAGTCGACCAGGATTGACGTCCTGAAGGGGTATTGAAACCTTGCGACAACCCAATGGCATCGAACCCATGTTCAAGCTCAGGAATGGCGCCCAGCTGGTCGGCGACCGTTTCAACCTGGCTATCCACGTTTCCGTACTACCGTTGAAAGTGAATTTCAAGATTTTGTAGGATTAAGGGTATACGTACGAAACCAGCCTTCCGGTCCTTATCTAGCTCCTCTTCTATATAGATTGAGTGAATGAATATTCCTGGGTGTATATCCTTGATAAGTTCCGCGAACTGAAGCATCCCCGGCGATGAGTGGGAATCTCCTGTAGATCAAAAACTCAGAGTCGGTCGGATGTGTTCCCTCTGAAGGTAAGTAGAATGACCTAGGCCATGCCAAAGGACGAGCGGACGAGGGGCCATGGTTGGAGATGCATTGACATAGGCATAGAATGCAGAGAACGAGGTGAACAGGGACCAGAGACTCGACTTCAACATGTTTCAGGCTAGCCCAAATTGAAACAACCGTCGGTTGTCAATGTAAGTTGTAACGCGTACATAACTCGCACGGGCGGTAGTGTTTTCCGGAACCACTGGGTGACTGGAAGTTTGTGGCCGCTGACAACACGATGAGTCCTTTTCGTGTGTCGTCGCTTGCCATACAGGAAAGTGATGTTTCCTAACTACTCTGGATCTTCCAACCCCGCGGAACCCTTGGTTCCAACTCTGTTGATCATCTCCTCAAGTGGACGCCATGCCAAGGCTTCGCAACCTTTATTTCTTCTTCGGGATCATCTCCAGTAAAACATCGGGGTCTCTCGGGGCTGTCGCACCTGACACTGCACTATCTCGCACGCCAAGTACTACGTATACGCTGTGCATCGGATGTGGCCATCCAAACGACGCATGTCACAGAATGTCCACTGTTCTGGACGTCTGCAGGCGTCTGCGGAGTGCTGTGCTGTTTGCCTTGATGGACCCTTTCTATCCGAACGCCGACCCTCTGAGCAGGCTACACTTCCTCATGAAATAAGTGGGGGTTCATTGAGTCACAGCGCCTGTCTTTAACGGTCATTTGATGAGGTTTCACTGTGGATTTACGATAGAATATACAAA
The DNA here is from genome assembly GCA_018850815.1 of Asterophora lycoperdoides. NCBI lineage: Eukaryota > Fungi > Basidiomycota > Agaricomycetes > Agaricales > Lyophyllaceae > Asterophora > Asterophora lycoperdoides. The sequence continues at coordinate 84,352 of JABCKJ010000053.1, forward strand.
TCATAGGACCCTTGAAAGATGAGGTCTATGAGGATGACAACAGCTGCAACCATGTAAGTACAGAGCTTCTGCCAGATTCAGCCATCATCACAGTGTGTGCCGTCTCTATGCCCTGGGTTGCTGGCGGAAGTGGGTGCGCGATCGACTGACTGCGCCTCAGGAAGGACGAGATGACTTTTGGATGGGAGAGCCTTTCGAAGAAGAGTCCAGAGGTCCCTTGCTTCAACCCAGTTCTTATACTAGCAGGTGGGTATGTCTTTCTTCTTTTTATCCCACTTCCGTGACGTCGACAGGCGCTTATAATTATTATAGATATGCCTCTCCTACCCCGAACAACTCGCTTCAGCGGCGCAGAGATTCAAATCATTTAATACTGTGCTCATTTCCATGCGCGGAGCACCGTTGTTGCTCATCACCAAGCGTTTCGTTCACATTGAATCCGTCCGCATGGGTTGCGCACTGCGCTGCCGAAATTTATAGTAAGGGCTCAGATGAGCACTTCGGATCTCTGACTCTTCGCGAAATATTGCAGCGAACTGAGTAAAGTCTAGAGGGCTCTCCGAATCACGAAAGAGTCACTGCGTGAAAGTGAGAACTGTGTTCCGTCCAAGCCTCTGGGCGTCAGTGACCCCAGTGCGGGGTAAGCTCACGCGAGGCAAAGATGGGGCAAAGAAGCAACGCGAAGGAGTGGAAAGGGCAGGATGGTCCGTCCCTGTGCGTCATGTGAGTAAACGTCGCTCATCACACAGAAAAACACGAGTTCCGTATAACTTACCAATAGTAAAAGTACAGATAGTTTGACCGATTCACCAACGCCGTGGGTCAAACTGACCTCGTAAGCCGTAAGCCGAGTGATTCATATCTACTTCAGAGCTAAGTACTTATCGAAAGGATACGGGCCTGTCTGGGCCTGTTCATTGTAATCTACATCCCACACCGATACCGATAAGTAAGTACCTTCGCGAGTCTGTCTAGGTCTGTCTACTTATCTGTCTATTAGTATCTCGACGGGCTAAGTATCTGCCTCATGCAAGGTGCCATGTGGAGCTGTTTTCAAATTGATTACGATTTTTTGCAATTGATCGAATCGGCTGAACTCTTCATGACGCCTCAGGTAGAGCCCCGCGACGCCGATGAAGACGTGAGCGCTAGAGCACAGGACAACAGTGCCTTCTAACTATACGGTTTACAGGCTCACGGCGGCGTTTCTGCGGAAAGGAAGGATTTCGCGGAATCCACGGATATGCGCCACTTGTACTCCATGGAGCACCCAGATCACCCAGATCATGAAATGCCGTAATGGCACTGCACGACCGCACCTCAGGGACACTACATAATCTTCGGCGCGAGATTCGAGTGAGATTGGTGGTCGACCTGCACCAGTGACCAGCACATGATTCCGGAACCTTGCCAGTTAAAATGAGATACATACGCGAATCTTCTTTCGCTTCAGTGCTTCTTCATCACTCCCCTTTGGAACCTCTTGCTCACGGCAGAGACTCTCCAATGGCCCTCGTCCAGGAAGAAGGAAACCCGCATCTCAAGACCGCCTCCGCCGTCAACGTCGCCCAGCGGGAGCACGATGCGGTCAAGCGCAGTTCCTCAGAGTCTATGGGGAAGGAGAAGTCGGCCTACTCAGACGACAAGCATGTCGAGGATCCGGAGATTAATCCTGTAGAGGAAGAGGAGGGAAGGCCCCATCCAATCTATGCCAGGATTCGGCCTTTCATCTTGCCTGCTCTGGCATTGTT
>JABCKJ010000530.1:0-12950 GCA_018850815.1 Asterophora lycoperdoides
TGATCCAAGGTCATTGGGCCATTCGCGGCGCCTGTCGTCTTAATTGATCTGTGAGGGCTCATGACGCTAAATAAATACAGTTGCATTAGGTTCCTCGAGGAACCTCACCCCGTCTAGTACAGTAGTCTAATAGATATCTGATAGACCGCCTCGCAGTCATAATCTCATCCAATCCAAGATCCCTGAGATCAATGCTCACCCAAGCCACGCCGCCAATCCATCATACACCACAAACACAATTCCGCTGCTCGGCACAGCACGGGCAACAGTCATTCCACACCCCGCGTAAAGCCCCTTTAGCCCATGCGCAGCCCACAGCCTGGCCAATGTCCCAGTGAACGTCTTCGACGCCTTAGCCTGTTTCGAGAGGACCCCACTCCCACGGGGACGCAGCTCGTCCTCCGTCTGCATCGCGCTCTTCACTGTGTCGGCAGGATACAACGCTAGTACACAGGCCACACCCGCGGCGGCTCCTGCGATTGCTGATTCCCAAGGCATAAGTTCGGTTCCCGTCTCCGCTCCCACCGTGGATGTGGACAACCGTGACGGTTCGGCGACCAGCTCTTGAGAATACGCTGAAGGTGCGTCAACCGCCGCGTCTCTAGCCTTCCGCCGCTTTAGGAGAACGTCAGCCACAAGCTCTTTCACGGCGAACCATGCAGCCGTTCCTCCTGTCTCGCGGAGCAGTGTGCCAGTGTGCCCTATCCAGAGCCCGCGGACACCATGTGCTTGCATGGTGTCGCGGATAATTCCAATGGGCCCGGGTGGGAGCTTCACGGCTGTTGAGGTTGAGGAGAGGCGGTGAGGTGATGAGGGTGAGGTTTTAGGAATAGCGATAGGGGTGGCTGAAAAGGTTGGTAGAGCGAACAGACCACGTATGGGGGAGGAGGGGAAGAATGGTCGTCGGGACGTGTGGTGTCGTTGCAAGGGTGGCATGTTCATCATCTGAACTTGCATCTTGCATTTAACCAATTCAATGGGGGTACTAGAAGGAAGTTAGATAATAGTCCACTGAAGTGAAGTGAGGGCCCACTAACATAATGAAGCTGCCGACGAATCCCGCGCCCGCAGCGGCCACGCCCAACTCGGGTATCGAAAGTTTCTCGGCCCTAGGCCTCGACGTGGACGCGCGAATAATATCCTGGAAGCCCGAGTACGCGACGAACAGTACCGCCGTCTCCGCCATAGACCCGACAATTGGCGCCGGAAGGCCCTAGTGTGCAACCCGATAATTAGGCCACAGTGAGATGACCAGGGCAAAATGAGACGTACCCTGTAAAGCCCGCGAAACCCCTCTTCCATAAACGTCTGCTTCAAGCAGTCTATGGGTCCGTTAAAACGAAGTTGAGTCGATCCCGAGGTTGGCGAGAGGATTTGCGCCTGCAACCGAACCTTCGCAAGGTCAAACGGGTACTCGATGACCTCCGACACGATCCCGGCAAACTGTGCATCCGTTACATATCAATTCCCAAGCCGTAAACCCTCCGATAAAACGAGAACGTACGCTTCCAAACGCAATGTTCTTCAACGCGCTGCTAAATGCGAACAGGCCCACATCGTCGTTGATGATAGTGCTGGTGTGGGTTTGTGCATCGATCGAATCGTCAATGGTGGGTGCCATATGTGCTCCAGAGAAGGATTGCTGGCCTGGGGAATTACGAGTGCTCCAGCTGCTTGCGCATACCGTTCGGCAGTGATTGCTCAGGGAACTGGAGCGTCACGGCTTCGGCTGGCGGAAAGACGATAATTTCAAACCCAGCTCTACGCGTCCCGAAAAACGATCACTCATGGCGCGGGCGGCCGGCCCCGATCGACTTATTGCGACGTGCCCACTTTTTGTATTACAGATTTTCTCGCGGTGCTGCCACACCCCATTATACCTACTAGATTCATATGTATATGGCGATTGAAATGTCGAGGAGGAGAAAAACGTCATCTACTGACGAGTTCCCGTGCCAATAATTGACAAAAGACAGAGGGTGGACACCAAGTTTTCTACGATGTCGTCGAAAGGCCGTGATGAAGCCCACAAGCTTTACACCAGATACCTAGACTGTACACGTACATACATGTGCGGTTGCAGGCCAGAACAAGATATCCAAGCTTGCGCAGGTTCAAGTAAGTTCCGCGTCTGCCTTTGGGAGACTAGGTTGCAGGCCCTTTGGAACGAAAATCGACGTTCGCAAAATTATTACCTTGAAAAACATTAGCGCGAAGTATTCCACTCTTTTGCCGATCACAGCGATGTTAACAAGGAAGAGAGTCAGTACAAATTGATTGAGGCGGCTATAGACAAGGCCATGGGGTGTATGGAGTTCATTTTTGATTATGGTCGACAGGAAGAAGATCCAGTGAGAGCGAGGCGGTCGTAGTGGCATCAGAAGTAGATCAGAAGTAAGCTTGGAATCCCCGTGCATGAATGCGCCAAGATATCGGATCTCCGGAATTGCTTAAAGAAAGACTGCAATATTCATCCGCATCCTCCCAAAGAAATGCACGACGGACATACTTACCGATTCTACTTCTCGTGGTGAGTGTAACCTGTACTTACTTAAGACCCAGTGAAGAGCTGAACGATCGGCTATACGGCCGAAATCGGACGATGGCTATTGGTAGGCTATCAAGGCACCGCCACACATTTCCTTTGAGTCTTCCGAACGCGCGTAGCAACGACAACCAAAATAACGCTTCTTGGATATTAATTACATGACCTCCCAATGCTCTTCTGCTTCTCCGTTCAACTTGTCCTTTGTTAGAATCTTTGCATTGTTTCTCTTCGCAGTCCAGGCGATTCCTTGCAGCGCAACAGACGCCCGCACGACCCCACACGACCTAACACGCTTACTACCGGGACACGACCACGACGGAATGCTTGGAATTGGGGCTGAGAAGAGGCGAATGACGGAGGCGCGAGAGTCCGTTCTCCCACCGCAAGCCCCTTTTGACGTAGAAGATTACCCCGTCGCGCCGGCCGGACTGGCACTTGAGCAGGTGCATGTCTACGTGCGGCATGGTGAGCCAGAGTCTTTGTTCGAGTATCCGACAGCTAACAAACTGTCCCCAGGCGAGCGCGCGCCGGTCGGCGTACGCCTCGCACACGCGCCTGCGTCCATACCCGTGCACTGGATGATGTGCAGCACTGCGCGACAATTCCACACGGCGGTCGCGAGCACAACGGAGGATGGATTCCTGCGGACGCGAAAGATCGTGGAACGCCCTAACGGGACGGCGGCGCCGGGGGAGTGGTGCGTTTGTTCTTTCTTCTGTCATGTATCCAGTCTGAACCCTCTTAGTCTTCTAGGCGAGCTCACCGACGTAGGCCGGCAGGTGCGTCTTTTCGTTCTTCCTTTCCAACGATTTCTCACCCTCCTATAGTCGACGTACAATTTTGGTGTGTACCTACGCAAGCTCTACATTGACCGACTCGGCTTCCTCCCCGAAACACTGCCCACGAACGACCAGGCCTACTTCCGGAGCACAAACATACCGCGCACCATCGAGTCGCTGCAACAGGTCATGCACGGGCTGTACCCGAGGACAAAATGCGGCCCCGACGTGCTGCCGAACATCCTCATCCGGAACGGCAAAGACGAGAACCTCCTTGGGAACACGTACGCGTGCAAGCGCCTCGAAATCCTCCAAGTCGGGTTTGCTCAAGGTGCGTGTCCCCGTCCTCTACGCATATACCAAGTCTCAACACACTCCTCAGCTGCGGCACACATGTACAACCCCACCCTCGAGCCGCTCGACGCCCGCCTCTCGAAATACCTCGAAGGCGACGGCGTGCGCGTCGACGGCAAGCCGCGGGCCTCCGGAATCATGGATACCGTGCGAGCAGCCATTGCGCATGGAATCACAGTGCCGCCCGAATTTGAGGATAAGGCTATCGTTGACGTCATTGTGAGTGGGCATCTTCGAGCGAATAAGGGCGCGACGCTGACGACGCCCAGGAACGCGCAGTTGTCAATGAGTGGTTCGCCGGTACGCCAATACCCCGTTCCTTCATTCCATTTCGCTTTGCTTACCATATTGTGCAGGGTGTAAGTATGGTGTCCACTTTTTGATTGACATTGCCTGATTCCCTTCCAGACAAGACAGAGGAGGTGCGTCGCCTAGGCATGGGCCCACTCCTCTCCGACCTGGCGCGCAAGATGCAGCACAAGGCGGACAAGGGCGCACACGATCCGGCGAAGATCCTCGTACATAGTACACATGACACCGCCCTGGCGGCCTTGTGTTCCACTCTTGATGTATTTGACGAGCAGTGCGTCCTTTCTCGTTCATTTCTCTTCAGCTTGTGGTGGAGCGGCCGTTGGAGATGAAAGGGGTCTGTTGCAAGGGTGCTCATCACGAATATGATTCGCGCAGGTGGCCAGCGTTCACAGCGTCGATCACGTTCGAGCTCTTCAGGAAGGCGCCCACGGAGGCAACCACCGCAGTCGACGCGTCGTTATCACAGACGGTCCTGTCGAGCTTCAAGTCCAAGCCCCCCGTAGAGCACTGTGCGTGTCCCTACGCGGCTTCTCTCCAATCGGCTAACGCGCTGTGTCACAGATGTGCGAATGCGATATCAGAACAAGAACATGGTCCTGCCACTCTGCGAAGGAGAGGGTAAACACCTGCCTGGCTCGCCCGAGTTCTGCACCCTCACGGCGTTCCGCGAGCGCGTGAGGGATCTTACGCCGGAGGATTTCGAGGCCGAGTGTGCGCCTCGGAGGTCGGATTGAGGCTTGGATCTACTAATTTATCTCTAGGATCATGGGACGTGCTATACCCACACGTACATAGGAATCCACTTAAAGACCTTTATTAATGGCACGTTACAGCCTTCTTAGCATAAAGCAAGAAACTGTGTTGGAGTCTGTTCGCCAAGCTCGCAAAGTGGTGCCTGACAGTGATGGGATGGGCATGCGGAGGCTTGACGTCATAGTAACGGTTTGCTCCACAAACCGCCTTCGATAACGCTGCTGACGTTCCCCGCCCGTGCAAATGGGCTCGAAAATAGTGCGCATCCGCCGAAAGCGGTCCACAATTTTCGTATCAGTTTCCCAAGGACGGGGCGGCGTCATGCACATATGCCGCACATCTCGCCACGTGGGTGGAGCCGCTGAGCGTTTATAAAGGCCCGCATTTATGTCCCGTCCTCCGTTCCTCCGTTACCCCGTAAATCCCTTCATCTCTATGGCCGACGAGTTCACAGGAAAGACTATGAAGGCACTCTGGTATAATGCTGTAAGCATTTCTCCTCAGCGAGGAGTTGCATGAGCCTTACCACGCTACAGCCAGAAGATTTCCTGATCAAACAAGTGCCTATACCCGATGTCGGTGACGACGATGTTCTGCTCAAAGGTGCGTGGTCACACTGCGTCGAAATGGTACTCTCATTGACGCGAACCACAGTGACCTGCTGCGGTACGTCTGGTCTTCCACCATGTTAAAAGAAAAGTTGATCCCGACCTTCTAGCGTCTTAGGTGTCTGCGGGACCGACCAACATATCCACCATGTAGGAGACCGTTAAATACACGCGCCAAGCTGACTAGCTGAAGTTTGATTTTTCAGGGAGAATTCATATCAAAATTCCCTGTACGCGCACGTCCGCATGCAGCATCTCGAGCGCCACTAACCCCACCATAGCTCATCCCTGGCCACGAAGCCATTGGAAACGTCGTGAAGATGGGCAAGAACGTCAAGGGCTTCTCGATCGGCGACCGTTGCGTCGCTGACGTCAGTGTCACCGTAAGTTGCTTTGATGTTCTGCGCCACAGCCCCCCAGGCACTCACTTACCTTCTCTTTCGATCATTATTTTTATAGTGCGAGAACTGCTTCTTCTGCCGCAGAGGCAAGTCACTCCTGTGCGAGGATTTCCACGCCCGCGGCGTGACGCAAGATGGTGGCTTTGCCGAGTATATCGTGTAGTGCGTCCCTCTCTACGTGAAATATCATTAGTTTCATTGACTCCCCGATGCAGTCAACAAAAAAAGCTCTACAAGATTCATAATCTCTCTGACGAAGACTCCACGCTCCTTGAGCCAGCAGCATGCGCCATCCACGGGCTCGACAAGCTCAACCCGCCGGTCGGGGTTGAAGTCCTCCTTCTCGGCGCGGGCCCCACGGGCCTCATCCTCGCGCAGCTTCTCAAACTCAACGGCGCATCCCGCGTCGTCATCGCGGCGAATAAGGGCATCAAGATGGATATCGCGAAAGACCTCGAGGCCGGCGACGAGTACATCGAGCTCGACCGGCAGGACCCCGACGCGCAGTGGAAAAAGCTAAAGGAGGACAACCCGTATGGTTTCGATGTTGTGGTGGAAGCAACGGGTGTGGAGAAGCTCGCGAATGAGAGCATCAACTATGTGCGGAGGGGAGGCACGTTGATGATCTACGGCGTGTATGAGAACAAGGCGCTTGTGCACTGGCCGCCGTCCAAGGTGCGTCTGCGTCCACTCCGGTCATCCAAAGAGTCATGACATTGACATTATCCTCCTGCAATTGTTCGTGAAGATCTTCGGTGATGAGATCAAGATCATTGGCTCCTTCTCGCAGACGTATTGCTTCCCCCGCGCGATAGCGTACCTTGACAGTGGGAAGATCAAGACACAGGGCATGGTGACAGACGTATTCAAACTCGAGGACTACCAGAAGGCTCTTGACAAGATGAGCAGCAGGGCTGCCCTCAAAATCGCTATCCAGCCTTAGAGTTCTTCAGTACTAACCTGGACAAGGAGGAGGAGAATAGTACGTCACGTACTTGTTTTGAGTCCAGCAGCGGATCGTACCTGCTGTGCCTCAATCTTGCTCGTGGGTGTGTTTATCAGGGATGGCACACTGGGTTGTGGAAATGATGACTGGTTGTTTCATTTATTTGAGTCCACAAAGCACCTGTGGATCCAAGTTGTCGCCCAGCGCGAGTACATGGTTAATTATTATATACTAGAAAGCATGACAGGACTCAAATGGGCACCCAACCATTAAAGCATCAAGCCCGAGATAAAGACGCCACTGCAGGCCAAGTTCACCGGTACCCAGGTTTTGCACATCACGCCCCATGCTTGCTTAAAGCTCAAACCAGACATCCAAGTCACGCCACACCCTTTCGCGGTCACCCAACCACCCCTGTTTCCTCTGCTGCACGCACGATCCACAAAATCCCTCGTCCCCCCAGGCTGCCTCCGCCAGTGCCTGTAACCCACACACTGGATCATTGCGGAATTTATTGAAAATGTCGCCAGCCGTGATGACCTTATCATGCGCATCGCGGGAGAGCGAATGGCTCGTACCCGGGCACGACACCTTGCGGGGGGGTTGGTCGCCGTCTTCAGCACCGACAGGGTTGGCAGGAACTATGGCGGCAGGGGCAGGGGCTGCACACAGCGGGAACTTCTTAAACGCCACGGCGCCAGTCCACACACTGCTGAGCTCACTACGCGCGAAGATCAACTTCTCGATGTCCAACATTCCAAGGTTCAGGTTGGCGGAGGTCGCGTCACCTCTGGCTTGAGCTCGGCGAAACTCGGACCTACCAAAGTCACTGAGGCGGACGAGTTCATACAAGGGGCGCTTAAGTACGCTGAAAAGACCAAGCGATCGCGCGAGGAGAATGGTCTCTGTGGCGTGGGGAATGGGGTCGATGGTGACGTCTGCGAGGTGTGGAGGCCACGTCGCTTCAAGACAACGGACACCATACTCTTGATACTGCTGGAAGCCAAGGGAAAAGGAGGCACGCAACAGAGATAAAATGGCGGGGAATGATGGTGTAGCGCTGTTGGGACCGGCATACTGACTGGCGAATAGTTCAAAGAATGTAAATCATTGCTCGACAAGAAAGTGGAACAACTTACATGACATTGTCCATTATATTTAGAAGCACCTCGAAGTCATCAGCACTCATGCCGAGTTTATCAGAACACAAGTTATACAACGGTATGTCGCCAATAAGGCCACCAAATTCTTTGGCCTCGTCCCTGCGCTGGAATGTGTGTCTGAACCAGTCACTATGGATATCGAGGGTGCTTTTATGGAGCTTGAAACGAACGCCGTCAAACTGAATGAGAACGTTGCCATCAAGACGCCAGTGCACGGGATGCTTATTATGCTCTGAGGTCCTCACGCGTTTATTGTGTGGCCGAAGATCAGACGAGACGGAATTATTCCCGCGTCTTCGCCGAAATTCCTGTGATGGGCTAGAGACTGGACCTTGGAAAGTTGATTTAGGCTTCTCTAGAGACGTGGGTGAGATTCAAATAAATAATACAAAGTGGAGGAGGACACTCAACTGGATCCGCTCGTCGGAGAGGGCTTTTCATCAGATGACGACAGTACCTCGACATACGTGCGTAGGTCCCTCTTCGCCTTTCGCTTCTTGGTGGGCTTCACTGGTTCAGGTTCAGAGGCATGGTCAACATCCATGTCGCCTCGGTTGGAATGGGTCGTCGATTCGGTCGCACGCCGGGAAGGGCGGGAAGGGCTATACCCAGGCTGAGTCTGTGCGAGCAGGTCTTCTATTCCTGGCAACGAATGGTCCGAGTCTGAGTCGTCGGAAGGTGAAGGGGGCGATTGAACTGAGGTCTCGAGGATCTGGGACGTTCGGGGAGGAGAAAGTGGGAATGGACGCGGTGTAGCAGGAGGAGCTTCTGTTTGCTTGGGGGACTGACGTGACGAAGATGAGCTTTCAGCGCGTGTTCTGGATGAACCAGAGGGGGATATCGTGTGTGAAGGAGGAGACGCGTTTTTTGCGACACCTTGAGAGATTGAATCGATCATGGCTGTAAATACCATTAATGAAATCTTGACTATGCTGGACACGTTGAAAAGCGTACCCAAGAGTTGATCCTTGTCGGGCTTCGACGGCGTGTTTCCCATTTTTGCTGCTGATAAACCCCGAGGTTCCAATTCCTCAGCGCCGGAGCCTGCGACGAGAAGGCGGTCAGTGCCCGCAGATCACCGTAACGTCTGCCTGTGGCCACACCAGAATCTTCTTTATCGGACACGTGTTCCTTCATCTTTGTAGTCCGCATTGAGAAGCTTGAAGCTGGATTATCGTCCACGTTCGCCGCGTCGTACTAGGTGAGACACGGTTAAGCAACGGTTGAGAGCAAGTTGAAGCAGTGTACATCATGTAACCGCACGTGACGATATTGTACGCGTCGATACTGAATAAAATCTACGCGCAAAAGGAGGCAAGTTCTAGTCGAGTGCTCAGTGCTAGTCGCGTTTATTCTTCACCACGGTGAGGAGTGAAGAGTAGAAAAGTTGTCCGTAGAATTATGGTGGCTCTTAGGGTCACTTATCACAAGCGCCAGTACAAGGCTACTTATTCTACATACTCTGTCATATTCAAACATGCAAGTCAGACTGGAAAGCTGAACAACCGATAAAATCTTGAGCTATAAGGATGTGACGTAAAATCGAAGTGACTGGAAAATCGACAAGGTGGATGAACCGACCTTCACCAAAATCTACAGTTTCGCTGGCAGCCTTCCAGCCCCGCTCAACCGAATCGTCTCCCCATTCACATACGCGCAGTCCAAAATCCATCTCACAGTACGCGCAAACTCCGGCGGCTGCCCGAAACGACGAGGATAAACCACGCCGTCATTCTCCAGACTCTTCCGCGTCTTGCCGGGGAAATTGGCTGTCATGCTACTGTCAAACACGCCTGGGGCAATGGTCACGACGCGGACTGCATGTCTTGAAAGGTCACGGGCCATGGGGAGCGTCATGGAGCGTAAAGCTCCTTTTGTCGCCGAATAGGCTGTCTGTCCCGGTTGTCCTTCGAACTGGAATTGGAAATGAGATGTGGGCATGGAAAAGAACGAAAGAAAAGACGCACAGCAGCAGCACTTGCGACAAATATAATTACACCTCGCTCTCCATCTGATGTATCCTCAGGCGTCACTTTGATGAGATGCGGAAGAGCCAATCGAGTGAGGTTGAACGACCCAGTCAAGTTCACGGAGAGCGTGAAGTCCCAGAGATCGAGAGAATGGGGTTCATTCTGAGTGTCGATGATCTTAGCAGCCGTTCCGACCCCAGCGCAGTTGATCACCCCACCCAAGGGTGCATGAGTTTCGTTGGTCCATGCGACGGTAGCGTCCACCGCTGTTTGTATCTGCTCGACCGCCGTGATGTCTGTTTGGAAGAATTTCGTGCGAGACGCTGGGAGCTTGGCTTCTTCCGGTAATGGCGAGCGATCCAGAACGGCAACGAACGCGTTTGAGGCCAAGAGGTCCTGCACGGTGGCTAGGCCAAGGCCAGAAGACCTGAAATTCCGATTCATTGGATGTTAGCGAAGATTGGGGTAAATATTGGATGAATACTGACCCACCAGAAACGATGAATGTGCGATTCTCTATCCTCATCGCAGTAAGCAGTCAACTACATAGGAACGACGGGAATCGGTCATTACGAGTTACCGGCCTAAGCCGTATTAATCACACCGTAATCATGCACGCGTGACCGTTGATGTGACCGCACGCGAACTGATATAAAACATCTGGCAGGGTTGTGTTCAGCTTAGGGTTGCGGATAAAAGTCCTGGCGGTGCAAATAATAGGTTAATAACAGTGTGAATTTTAGAGGTGATGTAAAAAACGTTATTAACCATGTAAATAAGGATTTTTTACAAAAAGCACATGACCATTCTATAGGAGCGCAAGGAGAGCTCAGATCGACGCAAAATGGCCTGGAGGATGTCGGAACAACACTTCCAGATTTTTTTCAAGTAGTTTCAATGAAGATTTCGTCCTTAAAGGACTGGTAGACAACTGTGAGCGGGACGTGAGCAGGACTTGGCCAAAAGCGGGACATCAATGCATCATGCATCAAACTTGACCGTATCAAATCAAACTTGTTTGTTCCTGCTCAGTTCTTCATCGTCGCTCACCCGGTGCGCTCTAGCGATCCCGTCTCAGGCCATCTGCACTCAGTAATCTCTTACTGAAGGTGTTTCCGCAGGGAGGGTAAAGTTGAACGTGAGGGGATTTGGGTCTTTGAAGATTAGACATTTCGAATCAGATTGAGACAATGTAAGGTTTAGTCTAAATAAAAGGTGCATCGGCGAACATATGTTGGTCCATGAAACCGTCACCGAGAGACTATGATGCCTTGAATCTGGCCACGGTGTCATCGGGATGGGCTGATTGGCGGAACGCTGATGAAGTCAAGAATGGATATGTTGCAATTCAAGTTGGGCTCCAACTTCAGGCAGCAGAATTGCGGAAGAAATGGGTGGTGTGTGAGCTGGGTGTACAAAGCTTTGAATCTTCTCTGGGAGATTCTCAAAGATACATCCTCATCCACGAGAAAAGGCTCAACAGTCAACGTCGGGTCGGAGGTGACATTGTTGCTAGATTTTAGACCCTTTCGAGGCACTTTCAAACCTTTGCATATGCACTTCCACCTTCCGTGAAAAAAAGTGTGGACCTAAAAATATACAGCAGGTCCACCATCGACCTCAGCTATAGACCCATGGACCACTTGGACCTGTTGTGAGGTTGAGGCCCAGGAGACTTTTTTACCTTTTTAACAGTGTGAATCCTCAAAGGTGTAAATAATAGGTTATTAACTGTTAATAACACCCGACTTTTATCCGCAACCCTAGTTCAGCTGTGGTAGCACTTCGAAGGTGAAGACTCTGAGTTTTTCAGCTGGGTTGGCTGAAATGGTGGGTTTCTCAAAAAGTTTTGAGGCTTGCTGTACACCTGTGGCGCATACTTTATACAAGCATTTGGTTTATTTAAAAAACCCTGGCCAGGCGAGAAATGCTACTGGATACTATTCACTGCTTCATACCATTGAAGTACACTTCCTATGAGAAAGGCCCATGCGCCCCAAAACGTCGACAGTGAGCTCTGATAGTTCATACCAAAGTTGACTTGTGCAGCGAAGCCCAGGGCGCCACATAATGTAAAGCCAATGGCACCAACAAAGTTCCAGACTAGAGTATTAATACACGTGGATATTAAGCATGAATATCCGACAGACATAGGGATATAACATACAGCCTACCTGCCATCCCAGGCAAAATATATCGGGTTTGAACCACTTTCTTTGAGATTCCAGCATGATGAACATCCTAAAAAGAAATTAGACATGTGAAAGAAAAACTAGTAAAGGCATGACTGACACAGTGATGATTTACGAAACGGTCTTCCTCACTGCCTGGAGCACTTCTTTCATGCCACCCACGCCACCTTGATCCACAGGGAACAGAAAAAGTTTGCCTGGACATCGCGCGACCACCGCAAGCATCGTCATGTGGATTCATCGCCGTCTCTGAGTCATCTGCCAAGATTCGGAGAGAACGTCTTCGAATGCGTTATCCATATGACGCGAATCGAATACTGGAATATCAGTTGGTAGGGTCGCTGTTGTGCGTTATTCAGTTTCAATGACCTTACACAAGCTCAAAACCTGAATCGCACTGGTTCATTCGATACAGACATTCACCCTCGGAAGTACTGTAGATATACAACCTCCAGTTCATGCAATGTTACGCGTTACAAGAAAATTTAATCTGTTCATGTGTTCATGACCACCCATTACGCATTACAAGCTTAAAATCTGTTCATGTTCTCTCTACTGATATACTTACATTACTTATTGTAGCGCCATTTGACCCGAAAAAAAAAAATGAAAATTTCTTACGCAAAAAATTTGACTTGTAATGCGTTGTGTTACCCATTATAGAAATGCATCGATGCCTTTCCTATTATAGAAATGTGTCGACGCCTTTCCTATTATAGAAATGTGTCGATGCCCATCCATTTTTGGGGTGTGATGGCTGTCACAATATCATCCTGAACCAAATCCAGACCAAGCTGCATGCTGTATTTTATACATTATTACAGTGTAGGCTTGGACCAAACAGTGCAGTAATGTTATGTTTGATTTTGGTAGAAACCTATCATTTGATTCATAGTTTCATGCAGGACAATATGATGAGCATAT
>JABCKJ010000531.1:0-12901 GCA_018850815.1 Asterophora lycoperdoides
CCTGCCCCCCCCACATCCAATTCCCCCTTTTCGGAAGGCCTGAACCCCCCCCCCCCCCCGCCCCCTTCCCTTTTTCTCCCTCCATCCCCCCCCCCCCCCCCCTTCCCCCTCATGCAGAATCAACCGTACAATCCAGAACGCCAACGCCTTCTGAATCCCACACCATCCATCACCCATCACCCATCACCCATTCATCCATTGTGCGCACTTACGTTCTTTACACGTTACCTACACACTCCTACGTCACTACACCGCGTGCCACCCCCCTCTTCTTCTTCTTCAAAGCGTAAAGTGTTTGCCCTGGCGCACGGTCCGCGCGTTTCGCGCCTCGTGTTCCGTGCCTTGCCGTGTGCTCCGTGCCTTTCCATCCGTTCTTCGTTTTCGTGGCCCCCTCGCCTTTCCTTCCCGTCCTCTGTGTAACCCCTTCCGTCCGTGGCTTCTTTTCTGTCGTTCGTTTCCCTTGCTCCTCTCCATTTCTTCTTGTTCCGTTCCGTTCCGTTCTTTTGTTCTCTTGTTCTCTTTTTGTGTGTTCACCGTCGATGCGATTCTGGGCCCTGTTCGCAACTTTTCCTTTCCTTTCCTTTTTTTTCCTTTCTTTTCTTTTCTGTCCATGTATCTGTGGCGTTTTGGGAGTTTGCTCGGTGTGGGATCTTGTACTTGCTTCCACACCCCAGCTCGTTTCTTTCCCTTCCTTTCTCCTTCCTACTTTCCCCCCGTAGATTCATGCTGATCCCTCCCCTCCCAGCCGCGAATTCTCCCAAATCATCGACGCCCTCGGCGACGCGCTCGACTTTTCCGCAACGATCGGTGCCAACCCCTCCAGCGCGCCCTACGAGCGCGGCGGCGCGCGCACCACGATCGGGGATGTGGACTTTTATACGAGGTGGGTCTGTTGTGGTTTGTCAATGTCTTGGGGTTTTGTGGGCGTGTGTGTGTTCTGGGATACCGGACACGCGTTCCTGCCCTCTCTCTCATTCCTTTCCTTCTTCCTGCCTGGTCGTTGTCTTGGTCATGTTTCGTTTTTATACTTGTGCTGATACACATGCATACAGCCACGAAGGCCTGATGCTGGACTACGAGCAGGCGCTGACGCGCGTGTTGCCCATCCCCGCCGGCGCCGCCGGCTCCTCCTCGCCGGCATCCAAGGCTCCCCACACCAATACCAAGCAACACGACAACGAATTGAACGCAAACGCAAACGCAAACGCAAACGCAAACGAAAATGGAGCCGCAGCCAACGCGGCAAAGATCCAGAACGAAACCAAGGCGCACTACAACACCTCGGCGCACTACAACACCTCGGCGCACTTCCTGTGGATCGGCGACCGCACGCGGCAACTGACCGGCGCGCACGTCGAGTACTTTAGGGGGATACGCAACCCGATTGGCGTCAAGGTCGGCCCGAGCATGGAGAGTGCGGAGTTGGTGAGGCTGCTGGAGAGTGAGTGTTGCGTGTCTCTTGAATCTTGCGGTCGTTTGTGTTTGTTTCGTTTCGTTTTCGTTTTTTCCTCTCGTTTCGTTTCTTCGTTGTTTCGTTCCTTCGTTCTTGGAATTTCCCGGGGGGTTAGAGTTTGGTCCCCCTCTGTTCCCTTTTCTTCGGTTTCTTTCTTCTTCGTTGCGTCCGTGTTTCGTGCTGTTTTCTGCCTTGTTTTCCCCGCGTGGGGGCTGCCAAAGTGGGACCTGGGACCACGCGTGTGGTGTGGGTGTGACCTGGATGCCGACTGTGGGGATCTGGCAATCCATTCGCCTCAGCTCATCGCATCACCTCGAGCTGCGTTTCGTGACGTGACGGGCGTCATGGATCTGGATCTGGGCCTGGTGCAGCACGACATGGATCCCCGTGGTTCTCGTTGTTGTTCCACTTCACCAGTGTATCTCCCTATCCAGGTCGGACCCACGTGCTTCATGTGGTCGTGGGTTCCGTCCTTGGGCGTGCTCGTACAACGGCGATTTTGACTCGTGGATCCCTGCGCGGTTCATGCCACACGTCCATCTCATGTTTTCACTCTTCGTCTTCGTCTTGCTTCTCCTTCGCGGTGTTCGTGTCCAATACCACCAGCCTTGGATGATGTATTCCCCCGTATATGCGCGTGTGCTGCTGTTCCCCAGATCAGGCGTCGTGGCTGCTTTGCGCGTTGGATCTCGATCGATGGATGCATGCATGCAGGAGGAACGAACATGCAGCTTC
Organism: Asterophora lycoperdoides; assembly: GCA_018850815.1. Taxonomy (NCBI): domain Eukaryota; kingdom Fungi; phylum Basidiomycota; class Agaricomycetes; order Agaricales; family Lyophyllaceae; genus Asterophora; species Asterophora lycoperdoides. The sequence continues at coordinate 2,189 of JABCKJ010000531.1, forward strand.
GAGTTCTCGTGCGATCCGCTGCGATTCAGACGGAGACGCAGGCGTTTCATGCGTTCTCGAGTTCTCGGGGATCTGGACGAATCGAGATGCGCATGTCGCTCTCCCTCACAGATTCTCGTGCGGTGTGCATGGTTGTTGCCGTGCTTGGGATTTCTGCATGACAGGCGATACTTGGAGACGTGGCAGATGTTCGTCTATACTACTCGCTATCAGTTGCTCGCCTTGAGTGACCGACTCAGACGTTGTTGGGCATGGAATGCCCAAATCAGCCAGTTTGCGCTTCGCATCGAGATCTCGACTCCTCTGGTGCGCGTCTGCCCCATCGCGCAGGATCTTGCCCGACTATCGTCGCCAGGTCTTTCTTCGTTTCCTTTCCCTTTCGCCCAATCTCTTCCTTTCCCTTTTGCGCTGTGCCTTCCAACTTCTCTTCGCCTGCGACATGGCTGACCCGTCGTCGTTTGCAGTCGTCAACCCGGACCGTGAGCCCGGCCGTGTATCGCTGATCACCCGCTACGGTGCGGGCAAGGTGTGTTCTTGTTCTGTCCTACATACATTCCCCCTCTCTATTCGTCTACGCACAATCTCCCACCTGCTTCAACCCCGATTTCAGCGCTGTCTTCTGTGCGGCACTCCCTTCCCTTCCCTCCCTCCCATCTCCACACATATCCCCCTCGCTTCCCACTTCTTCTTCTTCCCCGACTGACCCGACTTTAGATCAAAGACCACCTCCCAGCGCACATCACAGGTGTGCAAGCATCAGGCCACCCTGTTGTCTGGATATGCGATCCCATGCATGGAAAGTACGTCCTGTTTCGTTCTCCGTCCCGGCCCGGCCCGGGCTTATGTACCTCCCTCCCTCGCATGTCCGGGTTTGCAGCACGCAGACGTCCGCGTCCGGCCTGAAGACGCGTCACTTCGGCACCATCATCTCTGAGATCGCAGAGTGCCTCCGCATACACGCGGCCCATGGCTCGCACCTCGGCGGGGTATCGCTCGAGTTCACGGGTGAGCTCAACGACGAGGGATTCAGCGTTACCGAGTGCGTCGGCGGGAGCATGGAGCTTGGGGAGGAGGAGCTCGGGTTGAGATACCAGGTGCGCCGGCGCCTTGCGTGGTTCGTTGAGCGAGCTGACCGTCGTGACCGTCGTGCTGGGGCTTTGTACAGTCGTTCTGCGATCCGCGATTGAACTTTGAGCAGTCTCTTGGTGCGTTTGTCGGTTTCTTGGATATGGCATCAGGGGCGCTAACGACCCCCATCTAGACGTCGCATTCCTCATTTCGAACCACTTCAAGAAGGAGCGCCGCGGCGCGGGTGCGGGTGGTGAAGGTGATGTTCTGTATACCGAACTTGCCGGGCGGTTTGCTGCTGGTGCTGGGATCGCCAAATGAGGCTTCTGAGTCGGTTTGTAGATGTGCATCATCGCCACAGCGATGGTCGACTGCGAGAGGAAACTTGTACCAAACGTATCAGGCCTGTACTTCGACAATGTATGATATGTGTTTTGTTTTGTTGTAAAATCCAATCGATATAGATTTCTGCCAGGAATGGTCTGTCAGCACTGTCAATGGTTCCGCTTCAGCGCCCATCTGATATGAAGTTGAACTTGGGGAATCGCGCAACAGGAATCTGCATGGGTAGGAGCAGTACTAGTGGTGGCACAGCAGTTGGGCAATCGGGGATGCGCTGTTACCATATGTATTTTCTTCACACCCATGAAGAGTATGCACGTTGATCCAAAAGGCCTTCGGGCATTGAGAAATTGGAATGGTTGATGTCTTCATTTCGGGAAACACCAGTGTATGCCAAAACGCTGAAAATTCTGTTCACAGACTTTTACCCAAGGCAGACGTTGCGATGTAATCGATGCCCCAGATCCATCCGGTCTACGTTCAAATGACCAGACCCCGTAATACCCACCACAGTCCGCTCAATCCATCGGTGAAGTTGAGAAATTTTACCGTTCCGTGGCGCGTGAGTGTGTTATCTTCGATTCTGCCTTCATAAACTTTCATGAAAGTGCGCCACGGTGCAGAAACTCAACGGTCTGGGTCGAACACGTTTATTCCCAACGCAATGGCCGTGTGGCGAAATGGCATCGCGTCTGACTACGAGGACGGTACCATCAGGAGATTGCAGGTTCGACCCCTGTCTCGGTCATAATATGAGTTCACGGTGTCACAGAACGAAGTTCTTTTTCAACCATTGCACATGGATTCTGCGATTACTTATCTCTTCTGAAGCTTCATTGTCATGTTATCTGTTCCGAACATCTCGACATCTCTCGTGCAGACGGCGCAGCTCCACGTATCAGATACCAGAGGTGTATTAGGCGAATCGCAGCTGGAAGAGCCCTGTTCAACTCGAGGGGGCACTGGATTGTGGCACTGTGCCATAAGTAATTCTCTTTCGTTTGTTTTTTCCACAGCGTATTGGCATAGCAGCATTGAAAGCAAGACCTCTCCCACCCTCGTTGTAAGTATCGGATATCTCAGTGCGTATCGTGTTTTATCAGTCAGCATCGCGTGAGGCGCGGTTACGCGCTGCAGCCAGAGAGTTTCTATGTAGGTGGATACGCCGCACGATTCCGGGTTCCGTACTACTCCACGCTGGGCACATCCTCGAGTCGATGGGTGCTTCATACCAACTTCATACTGCCGCTGGCAGAGATTACTCGGGCAAGTTCTACTGTAGGCAAGTTGTAGAGGAAACATATGTCATTCATGGACCTGCCTGACGTGCCACAGACGTGGAATTCCTGGCTTGCACATGTGTATTCGGCGTCAAATTGAAAGACTTGGCCATTCGGTTGCAATTGATGGGGCCTTGCACCGCCACGATTTTCATTTTGTGACGTTGAATATTTGAAACGTTGATTACAACAACCAGCGCCGTCGTCCTGGCCGAGGCCTCTTCCTCACTTGCTGATTATGGCTCTGTCTCTGTATTGGCTCTATGAGCGCGGTTTCCGAATTCCCAACCGTTGAACGTATGGTGTTGGGCCTGGACATGAGCTGGACATGAGCGCGCGTATACTGCAGGTATATATCATTTTCTACTGTATCATTTGACATGGAGATAGTTCTGAGAACATTCCTTTCACTGCCAGTATCGCATCGGCGCACCCAGAAAGGCACTCATCGTCGTTCATTCGTCAAGCACTGCCTCCTTGGCGTCCAGAGAGGGCAAAAACGACGGTGGCCTCGGCATCTGGGAATTGGACAGTGCATATGTACTACATGTTGGGAGCAGACGAGGAACAGGATGGAGGAAGATACGTGTACGTCCGTTTCTAGTGCGCCTTGACAACACACATCCCCTGTATTCATTCGCTTTTTAGTTGAGCGCCGTGTACTTCCGGCGATGGACGCTTATCGACGAACTGCCTCGAGTGCTGGGCATTCCAAGAACCCTTTTTTCAGTCACACCGAGTATAGTGGCTACTGGTGCGTGCCCCTTCCTCTTCCTCTTCCCCTCCAGTTCCTCACATCATATGCGGGATCATCCTTGATGCTCAGAGCCACAAGCGGAGATCATGGTTCCCCTCACAACTTGCACCTAAAAGCTCTGCTCCTCGGCCAAGTCGATGATGGTGGGCAGACACATCGTAACCGCACCCCGAGCATCTTTAGCGATTCCACCACACGTCTGTCGCCATCCCAGCATCCTGATAGCAAGCAAAGCCTACCTAGAGCCCCCCAATCTCATGAGAGGAGAACCGGCGTCATTCAGTTCTGTCTGTTGTCTGTCTGTCATTTGCGTCTTGACGTTCTTCTAAACCTTCGCGTATTTCGATCGCAATGTTATCCTGCACTACATATCTACCTCGTTACTGGTTCCCGGCGGTATGAACCTGACAGGACCAGTCAGGAACGCACTGACATTGTGAGAAGGGCAAGCCAAACGCACTCAGGGTTGCAGTACTCGGGGGAGACGCTTATCTGGTGAAGTTTTCCTTTCGGCTATCTTTCCTGCAGAATGACACTGACAGGACCCGTGAAGTGACATGATCAACAAAGTAGCTTAACACCTAACAGTGAGAGGTACCCGGTGTATGAGCCTGAGCTGGCGCACTCACTGCTCCCTGGGAACATCTGCGTGCACAGTCATAATAGTTTTGCGTCGTCTGACCTTCACATTCATCGACATCTAGCGAGGCCCGAGTATCGTGAACCCGGTGCCCCGTCGTTGGCATGCATCCCTGGGACGCGCTGAGTGGTAAGGGTTGGTATAAATGCGCTCCGGACAAAGGTGAATTCCTCACTAGCCTCCTCCTCCTCCTCTCAGATCTCGCTCAACCCATCTCAAGCCCATTTCCTTTACACAACAATGTACAACGCCTCCCCCTTCCCCGACTTTGAAGACGCAGCGATGGTACAGCAATACATCCAGGATAGGCGAGTGATCGGCGTTCGTAACTTCTTCCTTCATCCCTCTTTCGTTCAACACTAACTCCTTTCTTCTCCTCAGTACGATCCTCTAGTTCAACCGGCACTCCTCCGACACGAGATCGTCTCCCAGAGGACCGTCGCCTCTGCCCGATACAACGCCGCCCGAATTCTTGCTGGACAAGACGACCGCGTCCTCGTGATAGTCGGCCCGTGCTCAATTCATTGTACGAAGCAAGCCATGGAATACGCGCAGCTGCTGAAGGAGAAGCTCGCCTCCTGGCCCAACCTCCTCGTCGTCATGCGGGCATACTTGTACGTCGTCGAGTTCCCCCTTCGCTTCTTCCATTATCCTGATCCTTGATGTTTACTAGCGAGGTGATGACCAACATGTGGCTTGTGCCAATTTACGAACGTATCTGACGGACAATTCTCTCAGAAACCCAGGACGACCGTTGGCTGGAAAGGCCTCATCAACGACCCCGACATCGACGGCTCCTTCAAGATCAACAAGGGGCTCCGTATCGCTCGCCAGCTCCTCTGCGACATCACCAATTTGGGAATCCCTGTTGGCTCCGAACTACTCGACACAATCTCACCTCAATACGTGGGCGATCGTACGTTTCGCAACTTATCCGGCGACATTGACATCAGTTACTCATTCATACGGACAGTGATCTCCTGGGGAGCCATCGGCGCAAGAACAACCGAGTCGCAACTCCATCGCGAGCTCATTTCTGGTACCTCTTTCCCTGTTGGTTTCAAGAACGGAACAGATGGAAGGTATGCATCGTTTGCACCAATCCCTACTAGCGAACACTAAGACACCCTTTTCAGTGTTTCTGTTGCAATTGACGCCATGGGTTCCGCATCGAACCCACACGCGTTCATGGGAGTCACCGAGCAGGGACTCGCTGCCATCGTCAAGACGCGCGGTAACAAGGACGTGCATGTCATCTTGCGCGGCGGAACGAAGGGCCCGAACTATGCCACCGAGTTCGTCACGGATGCCACCAAGACCATTCAGAAGAAGAGGGAGTGGGCGAGTATCATGATCGACTGCAGCCGTACGTCGCCCCCTTCACTGTCCTCGCAACGTATCGATTCTGACGTCCCTCGTCTCGCCTAGACGGCAACTCGAGCAAGAACCACAACAACCAGCCCAAGGTCGTCGACGACATCTGTTCGCAGCTGGCAGCGGGCGAGCGCAACATCACGGGTGTGATGATCGAGTCGCACATCAATGAGGGGCGCCAGGACGTCCCAGAAGCGGGCCCTGCCGCTCTGAAGTGGGGTGTCAGCATCACCGACGCGTGCGTTGACTGGCAGCGTACCATCACCATGCTCGACAATCTGAACCAGGTGAGCTGACATTTTTACGCTCGGTCTGGCCTTCGTCTGAATGTTTCTTTTCTTCAGGCTGTGTGCGAGAGGCGAAAGGCACTCATAGCACAGAGCTTGAGCCGTCCTGCGGCCTTCGAACGGGAAATAGAAGTTTGAGATTTTTGCCTGACTTCCTCGGACTACGTCTTTCATATACCCACCCATATAGAGCATGTGGATTCATTTAGACTGTACTTGTATGTGAAGCATATTACGATTCGATGTTGTCACCCCTTTTAACATTGTGGCGGGAATGAAGAAACTGTGACGGTGTAGTTCCTGGCAAGTTAAAATTGATCACCTAGCATCACACCCGAAAGTCAAAAATGATGTTCAAGGATAATTCCTTCATTGTTAATCATATGCTTACGCCACGAGGTGAATAGAATCAAAGAAAACTGCTGAAGGTGGGGGAAGACATAACGTTGGCTTTCGTCGAATCGCTCCACCTCTGGGCCCTCTGGGTACAATGAAAGCAACCCTTGATCATGCCAATATTTCTCGATATGATGGCCTCAAACTCGTGGATGCTTTCCAAGGACTGTCCCACCTCGTATAGGACTTCCAAATAGAAAGGTCTCCACTTTTCACACGTCTGCAGTCCACCCTTATGTAGGCTGATGGCGACTGGCTCAAAGGCAAATATAGTCCTTTGGGCCTTCAAATGCGCTTCCCTATATTGCAGCTGGTCAAAATTAGTCAAAATCTCGATGGCAGCCGCAACGAAGTGCTCACCCAGACGTATGGTATGCGAGACGTAGACTCAAAATGTTTCTTGATATCGTTGAAGTCGTACTGCAGGGTAGCAAACGCCAGCTCATCTGCACGGCTGGTGTATCCATTTTTGGCAGCGTAGCGGAGGAGCTCTACCGGATGAGCTTTTTTGTGCCTTCTGTAGCGTAAGAACATTGAGCGGCAAAGCGTTGAAAGGCCTTGACTGTTCACTTGGAGGCGAGAGCAAAAAAATGAACACGACATACAGCATGAAAACCTTGCAGATTTGCACTGCACTGTGGATGAGGTACTTCTCGACGGCGTTGGCCAATGAGTCTAGAGTTTCGAACGAGAGCTTCGCCAGCTTCGGCTGAGGTTTTAGGTGCATGAAAGCGAGGAGAAGTTCGACGACCTCGCTGCGCTCCTCGAGCTGAACGACGGGAGTGGACCCCGAAGAGGACGCAAATTCTGCCGGTGCAAAGCCTTCGCTGTAGTTCTCCAAGTTCTTGCTGTGCGCTGCGAATTTTACGCCATCAGAAGATTCAAGGATGACATCGACTGGCAGTGAACAATCGGGGCATGCTACAGTCAGAGGTTAAGAAATGATTGCTTATACTCGACGTTTTATTTATCCGTGGATCTGACTTACGGCGCATTATTGAAGTTTTGAACTGTCTCTTGGATATGGTTGTGAGCTTTGGGAGATGGATGGATAGTTGGGAACGTGAAACAAACGGACTCAGGTAGCCGCCGCAATGTGAGACTACCACGTTGACATTTTAGAGACGAAGACGGTACTTTAACACGTCGGGATAATTCCTCGGCTTGGGCTGCTCCTCACCCCCATCGATGTTGGCGACTAATGAAGAGCGAGTTTGCACGCACTTCTACCCATTGTTTCCCCTCCTCTCAATGCCTCGGTCAAGGGTTTCGTGTGGGGAAATGGATCTCGCATTTCAGACGAGAAATCCTGCACACTTGAATCTCTGGACTGGGGCTTCTCATGAGTGTGTCTTCCACTGAAATCTAGAACCATTGAAGAATCCTTGCATACGAGTCACAGGCCGCAAGCCACAGTGAAAGAAAGATTTAATCCCAGAAACTCATTGATAGAGAGTCTCACACAACACAGCAGCTATATGAGGTGCACATATCGCCGGGATGAACGCATTTGCGGAGGAACCGTGACGTGGCTCCGGTTGAAGCTGCCACCAGGGGGAGGTCGTGGAGGTAGCCACGACCGGTGGCACTCGGGTTTGGGGGGATGTCGGGGCTGGGGCGGCTTTCCTATATCTATACCACGCAGAGTCCGATTTCCTGCGCTCCACCGTCGACCCGCACACAAATCCCAATTGCCGGAGACGCCAGTGTCCCCGGGCAGCCCATGTCGAATGCACACCAGCAAAGGCTCCTTCCAATTTTCAACAGGCTGCGGCGCTTCCAAACCCAAACCCTCAACTACTCGTCTCTGGTTCCTCCGTGTAACTCCTCTGGACATCCGTCGTTGTCCTGAGCTGTGCTCTTTTCCACGTTGACATTGCCATGTGTGGCATCCCGGAGTTGATTCATATCCAAAATCTGAAACGGCGGTCAGGCCTATCATCTACATATGAGAGGGGTATCCACGAGCGACGCCGTGGTTGTAGTATGTACCCACCTGGGGAGGATCGGAGGGCGGACGGTCGCGGGTCGGAAACAGTATGTCAAGGGCGAGGGCGGACATATCTTGGCGTTCATCGAAACGCTGCCTGAGCGCGTGGCGAGTGTGTAGCCTAGCGAAGGGGAGTAAGGAAAACGGCACCATGGATGCATTGACACTGCACGGAAACAACGTACGTGGCGAGCAGGGAGTTGGCGTACACTGTAAGACTCAGACTTGTCAGATGGGATTCGGGAAGGGACCCCGATCGGATTAACGGCAGCGTACATTTCGCGATTGTGAAATGCACGCCCATGAAAACGAGATTGTAGTTCATCGTGAGCCACTGCGAAGAGAGTTGGGCGTCATTGCAGGTCAGGCACTTGCAATATGCGGGAAATGTACACATATCAGGGATGTCACTGTTCCGGCACTAGAACGCCTCTTAGCAAGGAAACGCGATAGCGGGAGTGGGCATACCATGTCAAGGAGCCCATCTCGAATGCGTAGAGGATGAGGGAATCGATGATACGGCGTGAGCTGGATGGGGTGGTTGATGTTGAACTTGGTAAGGATAGCATGAGCGGAAGCGCCTCACCGCCACGAGCGCTTTCGACTGCTTCGAAGCAGAATGAACAGGGAACCAGTGATCAGGATGTCCACGACGGAGGAAAGTATGAGGCCGAGAGAAAAAAGCCACTAGAATCACGCGAATCAGTTCGGGGCTGAGATGACCATGACTGGAGGACATACGCCGAACTTGGCCTTGAACGACACCAAGTTCTTCACTTGTATCCTAGTGTACGAAACGATGTGAGAAGGGCGGAGGAGAACGGCTCATACGGGGTAATAGTACATTTCGCTACTTGTGACTAGGACAGCGTCAGCACCATATACTCAGTACTGGAAGGGTGTCCTGCAACGTACCAAAGGCCGAGCCTTGCACCGGCGCATGCTGTTGAGAACGCGTGCTGGTAACCGCAGAGGAGTCTGTGAACTCACACGTTCGGCAGGTTGCAAGGAAAAGCTGTGTTCCGGTCAGGTATGGTCGGGTATCTAGGAGTGTACGTACTATTGGCCCCGCAATCGACCAGCTGTTCTTGCTCACTAGACAATTATTAGCTTAGCTCACGAGTCCCTGCGATTGACGTGATGTTTGGGAACGAACAACGGAAAATGCGCTGTACAAAGAAGCTTGAAACGCGATCAGTGAATGAAGAGGGTGGAATCAGGGGAAGGCCACACCCTTGAACGAGCAGCGTCGTAATGGGCTACATAAAGCAAAAGGGTCGACGACAGTTGCATGGCGACGCTAAATCGCTGGAACTTACCGTGACAATGATACTCAACTGCGGGGTATGCAGGGTAAGTATCTCAAGAGATTGCTGAGCATTGGGAAGCAGCGTACGGATAAACTCCTAAATGTGCCACCCCGGGGCGGCCATGTGACTCAGGAGACAAGAAAGCATCGCTGTCAGCCACTCACAGTGGCATAGGAATCGTATCCACGGGTTCCCCGTAATATCGGATAAGGTAGCGCCATAGTGTCGCGCACAAAAGCGCGGTGTGCATCAGATCAAGGATCCTGTCGGGGCGTCAGGCTACGGCTCGATAAAGAACGCTACAGTGGCTTTCCAGATGGTAGAGACCTATGACATTGACACTGTGGGTGAGGGGAAGCGTCGGTTAATCCAGTCGATGATTTAGAACTATACCAGGGTTTTGAGCATCGGGGAATCCGAGGGGTATAACTTGAAGTAGGGGAGGACTTGGACCAAAAGGACACCCGACAACCTGTCCATCAAGTTCGAGTTTTAACGGGATGCACACAGAGTGGGCATGTTCACATACCCGACAGCGACGAATGCGCCGACCAGAAGCGCCCCTTGGTCTTGCGCGATGTCGGCCATAGCCGCTAGTGCAAGGTGTGGGGTGCGTGGACTGGAATGCGCAGCTGCAGTGAAAAGTCGGTTGTCAAGCTGAAATGTGCCTAATAAACGAGTAAAAATAGTACCGAAAGTGGCCGAGGGAGGGATTTTGAAGTGATCTCGGTTTACTTCGGCAAACGCGTCGCAACGCGTTTGATGACATCATAGAGCGACAAAAAGAAAAAAAAAACACAAGGAATAAACAAGTCCCGATAGCACAGCCACGGAAATATTTGAACTGGTCCTTACATAACTTACATTTAGTCACCGGCTCTCGAAACCCACTGGCAGGAAACAGGATGCGCACACTGGCCTTGGGGAGGAGGTTTGAGCGCGTACGCCATGGGCCTTGACAGATACCGCGAAATCTCGACCTATCTGCGGAGTTGATAGGCTCAACATAGGCTTACCTTCAAGCCCTTCATGACGTCTTGAACTTTGTATGTACACCCTTTAGTGTACGTTCTACGTGCTGGCCTTCGAGCTTCAAATTGAAAACCTGACGTTTCAACACTCTATAGAGCCATCTTAGACGTGACGGCCTCTCGACCTGTTGACGGAGTCTTCCACTAGTCTACCCCCCCTTCCCGCGCCCACAAACACGTCCCCCACCCGCCTCGTCCGGGGCTGCCCAGCGCGCAGGGATATGCGCTCCAACCCATC
>JABCKJ010000532.1:0-12877 GCA_018850815.1 Asterophora lycoperdoides
TTCCTCTCTACCTTGAAGGTGTAGTCGAGGTCGCTCCTGTACACCTGCACAAGCTGACCCGCCTGAAATATGACTTCCCCGGGTGCTCTCCCAAGAACAGCTTTATCGAAGGTTGCCTTCCGCCTCCACGCATGTTGGACCATCGTCGCGTATCCATCAAGCCGTTGTTGGTTCACATAGGCCATCTGAACTGCGATTTCTTCTCCCGAAGGTTCGGTCTCCGCCTTATCGTCTGGTGTCTGGTTGGTGTTGACGACTAGGCCCAGAAGTAGCTCGTTGGGCGAAAATTTCAGGTGGGGAATGATACGGTTATTGAGGTATTCGATGGCGGCGTCGAGGTGGTCCGGCCAGGATGCTGGTAGGTCCATTCTGTCGTACTCATCCTCTCCGAGATCGGGCGCGCACAACCTTTTTAACCTCCCTAACAGTTTCCCGTTTATCCCCTCGACAAGTCCGTTTATCCATGGGGAATACGCCGCCACTATGCGTAGTTTAGTGCCCTTTGCCTCGCATGCGGCACGCACCGTCTTGTTGTCGAACTCCGGGCCGCCGTCGACCATCATGGTGTTCGGTGCTGTGAAGTTGGAACAGATTTCCTCGAACTTCTTCGCGGTGGTCGCGCCCGTCGGTGCCTTCTTCAGCTTGTCTCCCCAGAGGCGCTGGGAGTAGACGTCGACGTAAACACCTAGCTTCGTGTAGCCGCCCTTCCCTCGGGGCATCGACAATGTATCTGTTACCATTAGCTCGAACGGGTGTCTGCGAGTTATGGGCTCGAGCAGTGAGTGCAGGTGCGTTGGCCCAAAACCTTTACACTTCCCGCAGTCCTTGATAGCTTGGGTTATTGTCTTGTCCAGGTACGGGCTGTGAAATTGGTCGATCATGGCGATTTTTACCATGTCCCGGTGGAAGTGGCCTTTCTCCCGGTGGATTTCCCAAGCCTTCACCTTTGCCTCTGCCTGCGAAATGCACTCTACCCGTGCACGTGCCCGTATCGTCGTTCCGTCCGCCACCCTCCACAGTTTTCCACCTTCGATCATGTATCCTTCCGCTCGATGTCTCGCCCGTTTACGCTCGCGCAGGCTCTTGCCCTTGTCGAGCTCCAGGAGAGCTTCAACTATGCTCAGGAAGATGGGTTCATCCTTGAACCGCGTTCGTAGCTCTGCGTACTCGGGACTCTCTGCCGTTTCCTCCTCCGCTACGAGTAGTATGTCGTTTTGGAGTCCTGTCCGCACTTCCCAGTCCTCGCTGACGGTCCACTCATGGCCGTCGCCAGGCTCTGTTGGAAGATTTACATACTTACGGCTCAGGCCGTCAGCCACTGGATTGAGGCGTCCCGGTCGGTGGCGTACGTCTATGATCTGGTGTGCCAGTACCCCGTCCCTCCATCGTGCGTGAGTAGAGCTCAGCTTGTCGTTCATGAGGTTGTCTCTGAGGGCCTGACAATCTGTTTCCAGCTCGACAGGGTAACCCCACACGATGTCGGCAAATTTATCCAAGGAGAACTTCAGTGCCGCAAACTCGAGGAGGTATGGTTTGTACTTCTCTTCGGATGGAGAGGTGCGTTTCCCGCAGAACCCTACGGGGTGTAACCTGGTGACCTCCTTCCCATTAGGTAGGACTGTTGTGTGCTTCTGGGATAGCATTCCCGCGAAACCGAACTTGCATCCGTCTGTCGTGACTACGAAAGGTGTGCCGTCGAACCGCGGACCCTTCAGGACTGGCTCGCTGGTGAGGGCTACCTTTAACCGGAGGAATGCTCGGTCATGCTCTGGCTTCCAGATTCCAGCCAACGAATGGCCCTTCATTGCCCTTCTGTAGGCCGCTTTTCCTTTCCCTCTCGGCACGTCCAGGCTTCGCGCGAGGTCAGTCAATGGCTGTGCCATTGCGGCGTAACCTTTCACTAACGATCTGAAGTAGCCCGTTAGGCCCGTGAAGGCGTTCAGGTTCTGGACGTCTGTCGGGGTCTTCCAGTCGACGATGGCTGTTAGCTTTTTGAGGTCAGGGCGGATTCCCGCTGGTCCTACCCGTTCGCCTGCAAATGTGGATTCAGTCATGAAGAAGCTGGACTTTGCTGCCGATAAAGACAGCTTCTGCTTGCGGACGCGTGTGAGCAGGGTTCGTAAGTTGGCCATCTTCATTTCGAAGTCATCGCCTGACATGCCTCCGTCGTCCACGAACAGTTCAAACAGCGTCCCGACCAAGTCCCCTAGAGCGTTAGCTGTCATTTCCGCAAAGGTGGATGGCGCGCCTGTGAGGCCAAATGGCATCCGTTTGTAGCTGAAATACCCTCGTCCTTCAACATAGAAGCAAATGTAGGGCCTGTCTTCTACTGGGATCTCGCAGGCATAGAACCCTGCTGCGAAGTCGAACGTGCTCACCCACCGGTGCCCGCTGAGCCGTTGTTGCTTCGCTCGGATGTCACCTTGTGGCATCGCTGGGACCTGCGTGACCTTGTTCAGGTCTGCGAAGTCCTGGCAGACCCTCCATTTTGTGGGTTTTCCGTTATTGGTGTTTGGCTCGTCCTTGCCCTTCGGCTCGCGTGGGGGAAGGTTTTCGAATGCCGCTGGGTATCCCGCTGCGACACACTCGTCATTCACGCGGTGTTGTAGCTCTTCAATCGTGAGTCCGCCGCCTTCATGTACTTTCCGGGCTAATGTGGTTGCTCCACAGCATTTCACGTCTTTGTGGTTAATGGACGTGATGATGTCGGCTTCGAGCATCTTGTCAATGACGCCATTGAAGTACTCCTTCTGGGGTGCGCTGAGCGGTCGTTGGTTTACTTTGGTCCGGAACTTCGCCGTTTCCCTGTTGGGTATGTTTAGTCTGTGTTCCGCGCCATCCACTGCTAGCACCTCGCTCATAGACAATGCAAAGCAGTCGGCATGTTCACGAAGCAAGGCCACAACCTCCTCTCGCTGTTCCCCTGTCAGGTCTGGCCCGATTTGGATCTCCGCAAGTACAGCATCAACACGCTCGGTCTTGAATGGTTCTGTTTTCCTGGTTAGGACAGTCTGTTCAAGACCCATTGTCATGAGGGGTTGTTCTACGCCTGGGTGTGCATTACTGCTTCCCGCTGCAGCGTCTACTGTCCAGACTGTCGACCAGTGGAGTTTGGGCTCGCCGCTAGCATGTGGATTGTCAGAGCTGGCCAGGTTCTCTCGATCCATGTGGGGTGGTACTTCCCTAAAGGGGGATCGCGAATCCCCCTTTAAGTTTGCGCACGTATTCTCCTGGTTCATGCTTCGTAACCTTTTCTTCTCCGTTTTCATTGCCTTTGTCAATTTGGCTGGTTGGTTATTCGCTATCCTCCACTCCTCGCGTTCGGCTGAGGTACGTCTCGGTCTCCCATCTCTCGTGAGGGGCTGTTGAATGTTGAATGTTGTGTAGGTATCTTCGGCGCCCTCTGACTTCTCGGGTATGTTCTCTGGGTCAACCACAGAATCTAGTTTGTCATTCCGTTCCTCTGCAGGGGTTTGCTGTAGTGTGGGGACTTGCCTCGCGGGGGGTAGTTCATCCCCCCCATGATCCATCTGTGCCCAAGCTCTTTGCTTCCATTCCAGCGCGATCCTGCGACGTTGCCGCCGACTAGGCCGTCCTTTTATGTCGTGCGTTTCTCCCCCGATCTCGGTATTCACTTCGTTAATCTCGGCTGTGGTTTCCTCTAGTATTGTGGGTAGGACTTGCCTCGAGGGGGACGCGCGATGATCCCCCTTGAAGTTTACGCGCTGCTTGATGTCTGTTGTGAGGCCCGCTAGTAGTGCTGCTGCTACCCCCGTAACACTTGTGTATTGGTTTTCAAGCTCGATTACGCCATTTGGGTGAGGAATCTGGATTATGTCCTTTCCGTATTCGTGCGTAGCGTTGAACTTTTCCAGCAGGGGTTTTCCAAACAGTAAGGCCCAGGCTCCACCGCTCTCAAAGACCTCGAAGGTGCCCTCTTCTTTTGCTCCCATAATGTGTACCGTGCCGATCCAAATCCCCGATGATGGTACGAGCCTCCCATCTGCCATTCGGAGCACGCGGGTGGATGGCTTTAGCGGCGCTAGGCGATTGCGAATGTGTTGGAACACTGATGCATCAATGGCATTGACCATGGCGCCGTCGTCGAAGACACTTCGCAACCGCACTATTTCCCCTTTCGGCCCTTCAAGCTCGATTCCGTGTACGAACGGCACACTGCGTTTTTCGCTGCTGTTGTCCACCATGTACAGATCAGAGATGTCATGTTTCGGATGAGATGGATACAAGATTGTGTCAGGGAAGACCACGTCGACCTCCGGTAGAACTCCCTCCCCGCTACCCGGGGTGCACTTCTCGAGGGGCAGCTGAGCGGTATTCCCAAGCAGCTCCTCGTCCTGCTTGGGAATTGATACCCTATCTTCCTCCTGGATGAGGGCCGTCGTCGGAGCTCCTTGCTCTACGCCGACGGCCCTTCCACTTTTCCCTGTAGTGATGCAATGTATGCCGCGATGATGCTGGCGTCGTACTCTTCTTTGCTCATCCATTGCCGATCCCCTGCCCCTTGGCTCGCTGAGAGGTCCGCGACGAAGTTGACGTGCTGGGCAAGCGCGTGCTTCTTGATGGAGGCTGCGATCATGCGCCAGCGGAACTCGAGTTCTGGTGTGCTATTGCGATCACATTTGGTCCCGACGTGACCTGTAAACCCACATTTCCAGCATTCGTCGGAGCCAACGGGGCTAGTTCCAGGGGAAAGGGGGTAAGGCCTTGTTTCGTTCGGGCCTCGAGCGCCGTTTGCGTTGTGCCATGCTCTGATCTGCTCGTTGTAGAGTGCTACGCCAGCAGGGGTGTTGGAATGGATGGGAAGGGCTAGTTTGAGGACATCTGCCCAGCGGTCGGCATAGGGGCGAGGGGGGAATTGGGGAGTGCTCGTCTGCTGCACATGCTGGGAATTGGTGATGTTGCCGGTTTGCTGTGGTATGGGGTTCTGCATGGGCCTTGCTGCGGTGGGTGGTATGTTCGCGAACCGTGGCTGTAGTGCAGACGTGTTCATGCTGAGGTTCCGGAATGCGGCCTCCAGGCCCATTCCTTTGATAGACGACGCTTGGGTCCCTTTCCTCAACTCTGCCAGCTCCCTGTTGACCCTCGCTTTTTCGTCTTCAGCTATTCTATTCTCTTTGATACGCTCCAGCGGGAGGGCGCGAACGGTATCGCAAAACGAGTCCCAGGTGTCGCAGACTCCCAGCAGTGACCTGATTGCGACGGGGAGTGCTTGGCGCGTGGTGCTGATGAGCAGGCCGTCTCGGTCAGGGATCGCGTTAGCCAACTTCTGGACCTTGTTGGCCCATACGATGTGTGAGAGCTCCTCGATGCCATTGATGGTGACCCGCTCTCCGACATCACTGGGTTTCAAAATGGCTGCTGCTAGCAGTGCCGTTTTCTCGTCCTTTGTTTTAGCGACAACGACTCTCTCTGGCCATTTGGTGTTGAACTCCACCTGCAGTGCACTCCAAGAGGTGGCCTGTGCCGTGCTGAGCCCTCGATACCAAGCATGTGCGTCGCTGCCTGTCTTCAAGCTGAGAGCAAACCATTTGACTTTGTCAGCATCGGCGTTGGTTTTACCGATGAACTTCCGCTCGATGGAGTTGATGAAGTCCTGAGGATCCTCGCCATCACGGCCGTCGCCCCAGAACAGTTTAGTGGTATCCTCTGGCATGTCGTACTCGACTGGTGATAGAGTGCGCGGTGTGGGTGGGGGTGGTGGTGGAGGCCAGGTGTAAGAGGGGGGTATGGAGACTGCTAGGTCGTAGGGTGGTGTGCCAAAGTATGCTGGAGACAATGGGAAGTCCGGGCTCGCTGTGAGCGAGGACTCTGATGTGACTGAACTCGGAATCGTGGCTGTTTCGAAACGTCCCTCGTCGTCGCGGTTGGGGATAGTTGAGCGAGGTGCGAGAATCAACCAAGGGCCGGAGATGTGTATGGACTGTATACTGGGCAGTGGATTTGTGAATCCGTCGCTGTACTCTTTTAACTGGGGAGATGACGCTTGACACTTGACACTTGACAGAAGCACTTGTAAATCAGATAGGTTGTTGAACGAGAGACTGGCTCGGTATCAGTTGCGCGTTTGAGTACGAATCTCGCAGTTGTCACCAGATGGAGACGGGGAACCTGGCGCGTTCCCGTGGAATGGCGTTGTAGTCGTCTGCTGATTCCTCTCCCCTCTTGGCTGCCTTGTCTGCTGGCGCCCCCCGGCTATCTAATCTACTATGTGTATGTAATGTATAGTAATCTATCGTATCTGTATCTGGATGTGTGCACGTGACCCTGTTGGTCCAGCCTCACGTCTGCATGTGCCCACCCCCAACTAAGCAACGTCCTCGTTGCATCCCGCTCTCAGTCCACACCCTCGTCGTCCACAAGGTCCATCGAGCCATCTTCGTCCTCCTCAATCTCTCCTCCGATCTCTTCGATGTCGACATCGGCGTCCCCTGTTTCTTCGGTTTCTAATCTCCCCTCCTCCTCCACTCCATCTTTTACGGCATCCTCCGTCCTTTCCCGCCTTGCTCTCTCCTCTTCAATTTCCACCTGAGCTGCGTGGAGCTGTGTGCCGACCCTTGGAATGAACCTGCGCAACCTCCTCGAGCTGAACATGCCGCCGATCGGGAGCCCTTCCAGCGTCTCGAGTTTGTAAGAGTTGCGATCGCGTCCCGTTACGCGCCTGGGTGCTGACCATTTAGGTTCCATTTTCCTCTCTACCTTGAAGGTGTAGTCGAGGTCGCTCCTGTACACCTGCACAAGCTGACCCGCCTGAAATATGACTTCTCTAGGTGCTCTCCCAAGGACGGACTTATCGAACGTCGCCTTCCGCTTCCACGCGTGTTGGACTATCGTCGCGTATCCGTCAAACCGCTGCTGGTCCACGTAGGCCATCTGGATTGCGATTTCCCCACTCGATGGTTCGGTCTCCGTCTGATTATCCGGCGTTCGGTTGGTGTTGACGACGAGCCCCAGAAGTAGCTCGTT
Source organism: Asterophora lycoperdoides (assembly GCA_018850815.1). NCBI lineage: Eukaryota > Fungi > Basidiomycota > Agaricomycetes > Agaricales > Lyophyllaceae > Asterophora > Asterophora lycoperdoides. Next base: position 6,985 of record JABCKJ010000532.1, read on the forward strand.
CGGCGAAAATTTCAGGTGGGGGATGATGCGGTTGTTGAGGTATTCGACGGCGGCGTCGAGATGGTCGGGCCACGATGCTGGTAAGTCCATCTTGTCGTACTCGTCCTCGCCGAGGTCCGGTGCGCACAGCCGTTTTAACCGTCCCAACAGCTTCCCATTCAGACCTTCCACTAGGCCGTTGATCCACGGGGAGTATGCTGCCACAACGCGTAGTTCAGTGCCCTTCGACGCGCACGCGGCACGCACCGTTTTGTTGTCGAACTCGGGTCCGCCGTCTACTAGTAGTGCCTTTGGCGGTGTAAAGTTTGAGCATATTTCTTCAAACTTTTTCACCGTCGAAGCGCCCGTTGGCGCCTTTTTCAGCTTGTCAGCCCACAGTCGCTGCGAGTAGACGTCTGCATAGAGTCCGATTTTGGTGTAGCCTCCTTTTCCTTTGGTCATTGATAACGTATCTGTGACCATTAGCTCGAATGGGTGCCTGCGGGTTATGGGTTCGAGCAATGAGTGCAGGTGCGTTGGTCCGAAACCTTTACACTTCCCGCAGTCCTTGATAGCCTGGGTTATTGTCTTGTCCAGGTACGGGCTGTGGAACTCGTTAATCATGGCAATCTTCACCATGTCCCGGTGGAAGTGGCCCTTCTCCCGGTGGATCTCCCAGGCCTTCACCTTCGCTTCCTTCTGCGAGATGCACTCTAGCCTTGCTCGTGCTCGCACTGTCGTCCCATCCGCCACCCGCCACAATTTCCCCCCTTCGATCATGTACCCTTCAGCTCGATGCCTGGCCCGCTTGCGCTCTCTCAGGCTCTTGCCTTTATCCAGCTCCAGGAGTGCGTCGACGATGCTCAGGAAGACGGGCTCATCCTTGAACCGCATCCTTAGATCTGCGTAATCCGGGCTTGCCGTTACCTCTGCCTCCGCGACGAGCAGAATGTCGTTCTGGAGTCCCGTGCGCACCTCCCAGTCCTCGCTCACCGTCCACTCGTGGCCATCTCCAGCTTCCGTTGGAAGATTGACGTACTTCCGGCTCAAACCGTCGGCCACTGGGTTGAGGCGCCCCGGTCGGTGCCGTACGTCTATTATCTGGTGTGCCAGCACGCCATCCCTCCACCGTGCGTGAGTGGAGCTCAGTTTGTCATTCATGAGGTTGTCCCGGAGTGCCTGACAGTCTGTCTCCAGTTCCACTGGGTAACCCCACACGATATCCGCGAATTTGTCTAAGGAGAACTTCAGTGCCGCGAACTCGAGGAGGTATGGTTTGTACTTCTCTTCTGAGGGTGAGGTGCGCTTTCCGCAGAATCCCACAGGATGTAGCCTGGTAACCTCTTTCCCATTAGGTAGTACTGTGGTGTGCTTCTGGGAGAGCATCCCTGCGAAGCCAAACTTGCAGCCATCGGTCGTGACTACGAATGGTGTGCCATCAAATCGGGGACCTTTGAGGACCGGCTCGCTGGTGAGTGCGACCTTTAGCCGTAGGAATGCCCGGTCATGTTCGGGTTTCCAGAGTCCAGCCAGTGAATGCCCTTTCATCGCTCGTCTGTATGCAGCCTTTCCCTTCCCTCTTGGAACATCTAGGCTTCGTGCGAGGTCAGTCAACGGCTGCGCCATTGCAGCATATCCCTTCACTAATGATCTGAAGTAGCCTGTTAGGCCTGTGAAGGCGTTCAGGTTCTGGACATCCATAGGGGTTTTCCAGTCTACTATGGCTGTTAGCTTCTTCAGATCTGGACGGATTCCTGTTGGCCCTATGCGCTCCCCCGCGAACGTGGATTCGGTCATGAAGAAGCAGGATTTCGCAGCCGACAGGGACAGCTTCCGTTCCCGGACACGAGTGAAGAGGGTCCGTAAGTTGGCCAGCTTTGTTTCGAAGTCATCACCTGACATGCCCCCATCATCCACGAACAGTTCAAACAGTGTTCCAACCAGGTCGCCCAGTGCATTAGCAGTCATTTCCGCAAAGGTGGACGGCGCACCTGTGAGGCCGAAAGGCATCCGCTTGTAGCTGAAGTAGCCCCTTCCTTCGACGTAGAAGCAAATGTACGGTCTGTCCTCTACCGGAATCTCGCATGCGTAGAATCCTGCTGCGAAGTCGAATGTGCTTACCCAGCGGTGTCCGCTGAGTCGCTGCTGCTTTGCTCGAATGTCGCCCTGTGGCATCGCTGGAACCTGTGTAACCTTGTTCAGGTCAGCGAAGTCCTGGCAGACTCTCCACTTCACAGGTTTATCTGTGTTGGTCTTCTGCTCGTCCTTGGCTCGTGGCTCGCGTGGTGGGAGGTTCTCGAATGCCGATGGGTAGCCTGCCGCAACACATTCATCATTTAGACGGTGCTGCAGCTCTTCGATCGTGAGTCCGCCTCCCTCATGTGCTTTCCGCGCTAAAGTGGTCGCCCCGCAGCATTTCACGTCTTTATGGTTAATTGGCGTGATGATATCGGCCTCGAGCATCTTGTCGATGATGCCGTTGAAGTATTCCTTCTGAGGTGCACTGAGGGGTCGCTGGTTTGCCTTGGTCCGAAACTTTGCTGTTTCCCTGTTTGGTATGTTCAGCTTGTGTTCGGCGCCCTCCACTGCTAACACCTCGCTCATGGATAGCGCGAAGCAATCGGCATGTTCGCGCAACAGAGTCTTGACCTTATTTCGCTGTTCCTCAGTCAAGTCTGGCCCAATCTTGATTTCGGAGAGTACAGCATCAACACGTTCACTCTTGAACGGCTCCGTCTTCCTGGTCAGGATGGTTTGGTCGAGACCCATTGTCATCAGGGGTTGCTCTGTGCCAGGATGTGTGTCGTTGTCTCCCGCCGCAGTGTCGACCATCCAGACTGTGGACCAGTGGGGCTCAGGCTCTTCTCTGGCATGCATTTTGTCAGAATTTGTCTGGTTCTCTCGATCCATGTGGGGTGGTACTTCCCTCAAGGGGGATCGCGAATCCCCCTTTGAGTTTGCACGCGTGCTTTCCTTTTCCAGTTTTCGTAGTTGCTTCTTCTCTGTCTTTTGCGCCTTCGTCATCTTTGCTGGCTGCCCCTGGGATGTGCGCCATTCCTCGCGCTCTGCTGTGGTGCGTCGTGGTTTGCCCTCTCGCGTGAGGGGATGCTGAGCCTCTATCATCGTGCAGGTGTCTTCGGCGCTATCCGTCGTCTTTGCGTCACCCTCTATATTAAATGTGGGCTGCTGCTTGTCATCCTGTTCTTCCTCCCAAATTTCCTGAATGGTGGGGACTTGCCTCGCGGGGGGTAGCTCGTCCCCCCCATGATCCGTCTGTGCCCAAGCCTTTTGTCTCCACTCCAATGCGACATGTCGTCGGTGCCTTCTACCTGGCCGTTTCTTTGCATCGTGTGTCTCTTCATTAACCTCAGCATTCGCATTGTTAATCTCGGCTGTTGTTTCTTCTAGTATTGTGGGTAGGACTTGCCTCGAGGGGGATGCGCGATGATCCCCCTTGAAGTTTACGCGCTGTTTGATGTCCGCCGTGAGGCCCACCAGCAGTGCTGCTGCTACCCCCGTGACGTTCGTGTATTGGTTTTCGAGCTCGATTACACCACTCGGGTGAGGAATTCGGATTATGTCTCTTCCGTATTCGTGTGTGGCCTTGAACTTTTCCAGCAGGGGTTTTCCGAATAGTAAAGCCCAGGCCCCACCACTCTCGAAGACCTCAAATGTGCCCTCCTTCTTCGCTCCCAAGATGTGGACCATGCCGATCCAGATTCCCGATGATGGCACGAGCCGTCCATCTGCCATTCGGAGTACACGGGTGGATGGTTTTAGCGGCGCTAGGCGATTGCGAATGTGCTGAAATACTGATGTGTCGATAGCATTGACCATGGCACCGTCATCGAAGACACTCCGTAGCCGCACAATTTCCCCTTTCGGTCCTTCGAGCTCGATTCCATGTACGAATGGTATACTGCGCTTTTCACTGGTGCTGCCTACTGCATACAGTTCAGAGATTTCGTGTTCTGGTTGCAGTGGATACAAGATTGTGTTCGGGATAACCACGTCGGCATTCGGTTCAACTCCCTCCTGCGGACTCGGGGCACACTTCTCGAGAGGCAGCTGAGTGATATCCCCAAACAGTTCCTCGTCCTGCTTGGGGATCGTTACTCCATCCTCCTTCTGGGTGGGGGCCGTCGTCGGAGTTTCCCGCTCTACGCCGACGGCCCTTCCGCTTTTCCCTGGAGCGATGCAATGTAGGCAGCGATGATGCTAGCATCGTACTCCTCTTTGCTCATCCATTGCCGTTCCTCCCCGACCTGGTTTGCCGTGAGGTCTGCAACGAAGTTGACATGTTGGGCATGTGCATGTTTCTTGATGGATGCCGCGATCATTCGCCAACGGACTTCAAGCTCTGGTGTCCCATTGAGGTTGCATCTGGGCCCGACGTGTCCCGTGAACCCACACTTCCAGCATTCGTCAGAGGCGACGGGGCTGGTTCCGGGTGACAAGGGATATGGTCGCATCTCGTTTGGCCCTCGAGCGCCATGCGTGTTGTGCCATGTCCTGATCTGCTCATTGTAGAGCGCTACGCCGGCAGGGGTGTTGGGATGTATGGGAAGGGCTAGCTTCAGGACATCTGCCCAGCGGTCAGCATAGGGTCTGGAGGGGAATTGGGGTGTGTTCGGCTGCTGGGGAGGGTTGGTGGCATTGCTCGTTGGCTGTGATGTGGGGTTCTGTGTGGGTCTCGCTGTGGTGGACGGCATGGTGCGTGACAGCGTCGCCGACGAGCCTATGCTGAGGTTCCGGAATGCTGCCTCCAGTCCTAATCCCTTCATGGACGATGCTTGGGACCCTTTCCTCAGCTCTACCAGCTCCTTGTTGACCCTCGCCTTCTCGTCCTCCGCCAACCTGTTCTCTCTGATGCGCTCTAGTGGGAGGCCTCGAACGGCATCACAGAAGAGGTCCCAGGTGTCGTAGGATCCCAGCAGTGACCTGATTGCGACTGGGAGTGCTTGGCGTGTGGTGTTAATGAGCAGCCCATCTCGGTCGGGGATGGCATTGGCTAGCCTCTGGACCTTGTCAGCCCATATGATGTGTGAGAGCTCCTCTATACCGTTGATGGTAATCCGTTCTCCTACGTCGCTGGGCTTCAGAATGGCTGCTGCTAGTAGCGCCGTTTTCTCGTCCTTGGTCTTAGCGGCGGCGACCCTCTCTGGCCACTTGGTATTGAACTCTGCCTGGAGCGCGCTCCAGGAGGTGGTTTGTCCTGTACTAAGTCCTCGGTACCAGGCATGTGCGTCGCTGCCTGTCTTTAGGCTGAGGGCAAACCACCTGACCTTGTCGGCCTCCGCGTTGACTTTTCCGATGAACTTCCGCTCGATGGAGTTGATGAAGTCCTGGGGGTCCTCGCCATCACGGCCGTCACCCCAGAACAGTTTCGTGGTGTCCTCTGGCATATCGTACTCGGTTGTGGCTGGTGACGGGGTGCGTGGTGTAGGTGGTGGTGGTGGAGGCCAAGTATAGCGTGGGGGTACAGAGACCGTGGAGTCGTACGGTGGTGTGCCGAAGTATGCTGGGGTTAGAATAAAGTCTGAGCTCGCTGTGAGCGAGGACTCTGATGTGGTTGAACTCGGAATTGTGGAGGCTTCAAAGCGGCCTTCCTCGTCGCGGCTGGGGATGGTTGGTCGGGGTGCGAGAATTAACCAGGGGCCAGAGACGTAGATGGACTGTATACTGGGCACTTGGGTTTGCCGAATCGCTGGCGCTTGTGTTCTTAACTCAGGATATAACACTTGACACTTGACGGAAGCAGATGTGGATCAGATAGGGCAGAAGGTAGCTCGGTATCAGTTGCGCAGTTGAATTCGAATCTCGCAGTTGTCACCAGATGGAGACGGGGAACTCAACACGTCCCGCGTGGAATGGCGTCGAGGAGGGATGATTATTCTCCCCTGTCCTTGGCTGC
>JABCKJ010000533.1:0-12850 GCA_018850815.1 Asterophora lycoperdoides
TTTGCCAGGTGCGTAGTATATACGTTCCCCTTACTGTACAGCAATATAACTTCGGATTCCCTTTGCCAGTGTGACCCGGTCCGCTCCCGAAGGTCGCCCTTACACGCCGCCACCCTGTTTAACAGAAACGCCCCATTCAAGAACGGCACCAAATTCTCGGTGGCCCTCGCTGAGCTCACTGATGTGATCAAGGTATGCACCCTTCATCCATTGCCAACCATCAAAACCATCCAGCTCTCCAGAACTTCGCGGGTGACCTTGAGCTGTTTGAGCTCCCTGAGGCCGCTGAACTTCTCCAAGAGCTTTCCATCGCAAAGAACCACTTCGCCAACCATCACAAGTTAGACGGGGTCCACGTTCCCAAGGGCTGGAGCAAACTCCATCCTTTTATTGTGGCCAATGAGAACCGTCTTGCCGACGCCAAAGAGCGTGCTGCCGAGAAGCGCCTCCATGACAAAATATGCTGCAAGCGCAAGGTAAAACCCATTGCCGTTCCAGAGCACCCCAGTGCTTATGCCACACCAGGACCAAACCCACCTTGATCAGGATCAAGAGATGACCGCCTCCGAGGGTGTCCCAGTCCTATCCACCAAGACAAAGAGGCCCCGCCACATTCTGCGCCAACCCTAGGAGCTCACTCTCAACATCCTGTTGAACAAGGATCCCACCCTGGCTAGTTTGTGCTGACCGTCTCCTCTCGTATCTCCACTAACCATGTCACTCCCCAGTTGCTCTGGCCCTGTTGGAGGACGCCACCGTCCAGGACACTGTCAAACAGGCTCACGCCCTCAACGCTGTTCCCGACACCCACAACAATGTCCTTAAGCAGGTCTGGCAGCTCCTGACCCTGCTGCAGACCATCGGTACCTGCATGAATGCTTTCGACATTGTCAAAAAGAACCTCAAAGCCTGCAGCTTCGACTTCAGCGCTCGCGTCACCCAAATCGTCCCAGGCATGTCCAGGATCAACATCGCCGACCAGGAAGGAAATGAGGCCACAGAGAAGGGCTCTGATGAAAGCGACGGGCCCATGAATCTTGACGCCGCTCTCAGCCTCTAGTTGGTAATCCATAGGTTCCTTTTTTTGTACGCTCCCAGAGACAAAGCATCTCTTGTTACGCATTGTGGCTCCGTAACCGCCTACCTGGCAGAGGTTCCTCCTCCATACCCGAGTCATCATCATCACTACCCGAGTCCACTGACTCCTCTTCTGACGGGGTGTTGCCGTCGTCTCCCTGACGCAGCTTCACACCATCGAACCACCAATCACGATCTAAATCAAAACTGCCAGGCTCATCCGACTCTTCCAGCATATGCAACGCGTCCTGCGAGATATTGATGAACTCTTGCAGGTCACCCAGAAGGTTGATAGCCTTGCGCGCATGATAGGGAATAACCCTGAATGCCGCACACTTCTCCTGCCAAACGGCCCCATTCATTTCTGCCAGAATGTGTGAGCCACCACGATTTCTGGAAACAACCACCATGGGTCCCAAATATCACGGCTTTATCTTCCGATCCAACGAGTACTCCACTGCCGTGTTCCTAACAAGCACGAGGTCCTTCGGTTTGAAATCCAAGTCGTGGATTGTAAACTTGTGGTCCTCCTTGTACCGCTGTACTAGTTGCAGCTTCTCAGCAGTCACTCGCCAATGCACTCATTCCACGTCGTTTCTATGCTTCTCCAATGCCTTAGCCCTGAACCCAATGAGATCCTCTGTAGACAGAGGCCCATCTGGCATTTTGATCAGCCAAGTCGCCTCAGCCACGTCCAGAGGCAGGATCGGGTGCACCCCCGTCACCAAGAAGTACGGAGAACAACCCAGACATTCCCAAATTATGATACGGTCTGCCCACATGACATGCCAGAAGAACCAGTACCATTTTGACTTGTCGCCTCCAGTCGCTTTGTACAGAGACTGCCTCACATCCCAATGAGGTCGCTCAATCTTTCCATTTGCCCGAGAATTGTACAGCGAGATTTGAATACCCCGAATGCTGTATTTTTTGTCGAGCCACAACAGTGCCGCCTTGAATTGTGGTGCATTGTCCATGACAATTGTTGACATGCAGCCCCATCGGCATATAATGTCTTCGAATAGCCATTTTCCAATGGCGGACACCGTATCTGATTTCAACGGCCTCCCCTCTATCCAAGAAGCCAGTGCGCACCGCCCGTGCACAATGTACCAACACCCATTAGATGACGGCATCATCATGACATCCACATGCAGCACCTGCCATATCAAAGGAGTGTGCGTAACCGTTGGAGGAACCCTCAACAACAGTTTCCGCCTCTCCTGACACAAGTGACACATCTTCACATACCAGGCTACATCCCGCTCGCATTCTGGCCACCAGAAATGCTGTAGGATGAGCGCCTTCGTCGCATAGAAGCCCCTGTGCCCCAGTGAGTCATGCGCCGCCCGAAGCATATACATCCAATACGGTTTGTCCACCACCAGCTGGCGAGCCCCTTCCACATTTTTGCGGTACAGACGCCCCTACTTATCCACGAAGAAGTTACGCGCCCATCTTGTAAAGTGCAGGTAAGCTTTATCATCCAACCCATCCAGGCAGACAAATGGATCGTTCAACCATGGTTTCACCAAAGCCAACCGTCCATCCTGATTCTTGCCCGCAGCCGTTCTATGCCCTTCCGCATACGGCTCTACTTTTTCGAGGTCCAGCTTCAGAGCTTCATCTGGCAAGATTTCCTGCACCAGGAACTGCGCCACAGGTGCTGACAACTCGCTTCTCCCTGTCCCCAACTCATCCATTTGGTACTGAACTGCCTGACGCTCCCTCTCCAGACATCGCGTTGCATCCAAACACTCCTTGAAAAAGTCTTCCACGTTGGTGGCCACTCCGTACAGGTAATCCCCTCTGGTGTCAATGTCCTTCTTGAAGTCCTCGAAGTCCAAGGGCTTCCAGTCCTCTCCATTTGCCTCATCTAGGTCTTTCCCAGGGTATTGATACCGCAATGCGCTGGGAGGTTCATCCAAGTCCTCGTCGGGCTTGCTATACTCCTCGTTGCCTGGCTGTGCATCTCGTTGAGACAACCTGTCTGGTCCAAACGTTTTCCCCAGGACGTGACTCAAGGTGAAATGGTACATTAACACCATGTCGATCCAACAATTAATAGTCGCATTGGGACCAACGCTTGGATTGTTTAACATCTCCTTCGGGTACTTCGCATCTGTTTCCACTATCAGGTTGCGACACCCAAGTAACCAATACTTGCAGGCATCTAAGGCGCGATAAAAGCCATATAGTTCCCTTTTCGGCTGAGAAAACCATGCCTCCCTATCGTTCAAGGTTATCGAGCCAAAGCGCGCGTAGTGGCGTCGCTTTGAGTCAATTCTATCTTGCTGGCTTATGATGAAGCCAACAGCCCTCCACGACGTGTCCATGCTCAATATTACTGGAGGCGCCTCGTCTCCATATTCCAACGGCTTCAACGCCAGACAGTTCATCAGTGCGTCCTTCAACACCTGCATTGACTCCTCCTGTTCTGGTCTCCAAACAAAAGGTTCATTCTTTCGATTCAACCTATTGATTGGTTCCGAGATTTTGGCGAAGTCTTTGATGAACATCCTGCATACGCCAGACGTCCCGAGGAATGATTTTACGTCCGTGAGGTCCTTCAGCAGACCCCAGTTTGTTATAACCTTTACTCGGTCTGTCTCCGGTTTCCGTTCATCATAGGTACACCTGTGTCCCACGACCGTGATTTCCTCACAGCAAATAAATGCCTTTGGTCCTGAAAAGGTGCCCCCGCTATGCTTCATCCGCTGGACAATTCGATTGACGTTTTGCATGTGTTCTCATACAAAGCAACGAATGCCAGGGTTTGCTCTGATTGTTTCGTAGCCTCCCCCAGGCAACTCATACCTCATCTCTGGTCCTTAAACAGCCACATCGTCGATGTAGGGCATAGTTCACTGGGGAATTTCTGCCTGCAGGATAAAAGTCACATCGTCATGGAATATTGGCACGGAATTTGTCCAACCCATTGGCAATGTTACTAATCTCATGGCCCCAAACGGTGTTTGAAATGTGGTGTGCGAGGTGCTACCTACACTGAAAGGTGCACACGGGGACCAGGAAGTACTGGTGTACAACATAAAAACTACCGACAAGGTGGCTAGTGTCTTCAAGTACAAACTAGTGGACAAGAAGATTAGACCAGTGTATGGGACGTTGCCCAAAGAATTCAGGATAGAGCGGTTGGTCATCGGTGATCCGTTGGAGGATCTACCTGAGTTATCGCCGCATCCGCCTGATTTCACTCTGACAGGGAGGTACATGGTGGAACGGAAAGAGGTCATCGACAAGAATCACTACAGGGATTTCTTGTGGCCAGAGGAGCGGAAGTTGCTGCATCATCTGATGATGTTGCAGAACAGGGGATTTGCTTGAGAAGACTCAGAACAGGGAACCTTTGATGAGAAGGCATTCCCGTTGGTCAAAATTCCTGTAATACCACATTAGCCATGGGTACTCAGGAATATCCCAATTCCACCAGGACACTTTGAGGAGATCTGTTGGATTATCCAAAACAAGATCGATGCTGGGGTGTATGAGCTGTCAAACTCATCGTACCGGTCACAGTGGTTCTGTGTGTTGAAGAAAGATGGGAAAAGTCTACGGATAGTGCACAGCTTGGAACCCTTAAATAAGGTGACCATCACACATTCAGGATTGCCACCTGTAACGGACAAATTAGCAAATCATTTTGCGGGTCGTGCCTGTGGGTGTCTACTGGATTTGTTCATCAGGTATGACAAAAGGAGGATACATAAGCTGTATCGGGATCTCACGCTCAGGTACACACCAGCCATTCCCTCTCCTGAAAACCCCTTGTCTGATATGCAATAACAGTTTATTTCAAATGTGCCGTCTAATTTCTCACAGAACTGGACAGCAACCTCTCCTTGGTCTGGGACCAATTCCTCGAGCTCTGAAAAACATTTGCTTCTGTTTTCAGCGGTGGATCATTGTCGATGATCGGGGTTTTTCCCCTTTTGTACGTCGGGATCATTGTCCTTGCCCCAGAGTTCGGGTCGGTCAGGTGATCAACTGCCCTCTGGCCTCATCGTTTTCAATAATGCTCCGAGTTAACGTGTCAAATGGTCTGCCCAAAAGCACTTTATAAGCCGGTTTTACCAAGATGTGCACTTGTAGATACAGTGTAACTTGGTTGAACGAGAATGGTACATTCTTCGCCAATCCCAAGCTCTGTTCCACTTGTGCATTCGCACTCTGCATGTGAATCTTAATGTCGGGGTCCCATTGCAAACGCAAACGTTGGGCCTCTTCAAATAACATCGCGACCACCTGCGAGCCTCCATCCAGTATGCTTTCCACTTGCCCTTGGTAATTAACCGTCGGGTATACCGTCCTCAACGACTGACTCTCAGCCGCTACCATGACTTTCTTTGCCAACTCTCCTGGTGCCAAGGACTCCAGGTATTGCACCACTGGATCCTGGATGACCACCAAGCCTCGTGGAAGATCACAATTATCTGTGGAGATCACGTTAAAGGCTGCCACAGGCAGGTCCTCTATTCTGACTTCATCCTGGTTCCATCTTCCTCATTCCTTATCTCTTCAGGAAGCGCTTCCTGGCAATCCCAGAGCACCGTGACATAGGCAAGCTCCCTGGGAGTCTCCATTTCTTGCATCATCTCCGATACCTCCACACGCTTTCTTCCAAGCTGCCTTCGCACCTCGTCCCGCACTTCCTTAGATACCTTCAGAAGGTCTCCAATGGTAATGCCCAATGGGGTCTTCATCAACTCGTCCAGCACTTTGGTCGTATGCCCCTCTGTCTCGATCAGTGCACATCGCGCAAATGACGGTTCCTTCTTCCGATCTAGCAGAATAGGTTCTCGTTGCTGGCCCATTTTACTGGGAATCTGTGGCAATGCCTTCACGTTGACGTACAGCAATTCCACCACCACTTGCTTGGTCTTATCGGGCCCCATCAACCTTGCCGGTGCCTGCACCACAATTTCCTCCTCATCATCCGTACCACTGTCTTTGTCAACTGTAGGGGCCTGCTGAGTCTTTCGGTCTTCTGGCTTCCTTTTCGAACTTGCCCCTTGGGGGTACCCCTTAGAGTTCATTGGTGCCTTCCTTGAACCACTCAAAAACCCGAAAGATTGTTGATGCCTTGCTCTTGGAGCATGGCCTCCAACTTCCTGTCCAAGGACTTCTGAAATGCCTCCTGGAGGTTGAACTGGGTCTGCAGCATGGTCAGAGCCGGTAGGACTCCCGGGAAATAACTGTTAATTATGGGATTCCCAGGCTGCCCCATGCTCCCACTAAATGGCCCCGCCTGCGCTTGCATGTAAGTATTCATGGCGGGTTGGTACGTGACTTCGTCCAACCCCAGCATGATACTCTGCGCTTTGTTCTCTGCATGGCCCTCAACCTGTTCCGCCAGTGACCCGCCTTCCGCAGTATTTGCTGGAAGAGGCGACCCATCTGCCATCCTGAGCCATCCGCCTTGCTCCAACTTGATTATGCTGTTCCACAGATGTTTTTCCTTCTGGGGGCACTGCATAGCCATGTGTTCCGGTGCGTTACAGTAGTAACAGACACCTGTGAATCCTCCTCCACTGCCATACTGACGTGGTGGCCTGTTTGCTGGTCCCTGGGCTGCATTATAAGCGAAGCGTAGTGCACCAGGTGCGTTCAGCATGCTAGTATTCTACAGCTTCGGTGCCAACGTGGCCTTCCATGCCGCCACCATTTCTGCCATCTCTTTCTTTATAATGACATTGTCATCCATGATCCTTGCCAGTTTCATGGCATCTTCTTCCTCCAATTTTGCAGTGACTGGCTTAGCCTTCAGCTTCACCTTTGCTGTTCTCGACGTAGAGCCTCCTGCCAGATGCCCTCCAATAGTGGCGGCAGTATCTCCCGTGAGTTTGCCTGCAATTTTCACCACATCTTGCCAGTCCCACTTATCCTTCTTACAGACAGGCTCCACTTCCACTTGTGCAGCTGCTTGACCTCCCATAACTGCGCTCATCTCTGGCTTCATGTCCAATTTCAACAGAATCCTCTGGCAAAATTCTGCAGACAGACACTCCAAGAAGTAATCCACCAGTGATTTGTTTGAAACTAACGCTGGGGGTTGCACTGACTTGAGCACCTCCACTTTGAATTTCTGGCAGAATTTTCTCACATCGGACAGTTCGCTTGCCTTGAGGTCATCAAAGGACTCGATGATCACCTCTAAGGCTTTCAATGATCCCCGTTGCTCATCTTTGGACTCAGGATAAGAAACAAGAATTGCTTTCTTAAACTCCTCGTACGAAGAGCCTGGCTGGAACGCGTCAAGCGTCCTCCAGAACTGAGTGGTGCCGTGATCCTTTGTGTAATGGACCAACAATTCCTTCTTCTGCTGGTCTGTCTGTGGGTTCCCACGTGCAAAGACTGTGTTCATGGTTTCCAGAAAGCGCAGTAACTGGCCTGGCTCCTCTCTGCCATTGAACACGGGTGCATTCCTCTCCCAAGGAGCTACAAGCTGCGGGTTTTGTTGTCGCACATGCAACAGTAGGCGTTCGAGATCATAGCGACCCATGTCCCCTTTTACTCCATTTCCTACGTTTTCAGCCATCATCTGCTGCTGTCTGATAGTCTTCCTTTGCGCGGTCTGTTTCTTTCAAAGCTCGCATGCAAGTCTAGCCCTATCTCTGTCTGATTCTGATTCAAAACCCGCTTGGAGCAAATTTTGAGTGTTTCTGGGTCTTGATTTGTTTGTAGACAATCCGTAGATTGACCTGGTATAATCAGAATTTTGGTCCGACGATGCCGTCTTCACAAGATTCTAATAGACTCTGGTGTACATTCGATTATTCTGATCGCTGATAAAATCAACTCCCAACCGATGTGTATGGTCTGTGCAACTGTTCTGATTTCCACCCCTCGCGGTGGGCTCCAGATGAAATGCTGCATCTGGCGAAGCGATCAGTGCAGGGAATGAGCGAAGCCTGATGCAGAGTGAATTGTCTTAGACGTGTTCACACCAAACACCTAAACCACACACACCACACACACACAACACACAAAACCATGCGTAGCGCAAGTTCGGGGGGTGTGACACTAAGAAACATCTTCTCAACCGAGCAGTTGTTGGACCCGTACAATTGGCTTCTGGCTTCGTTGAAACGAGTTTACACAGAATTGTGTAGGGGGGTTTGGTAACGGTTTTAATTCGGTTAAGAATGTATGAGGGTTTTCGTGTTCCCGGGGAAAGACATGCAAGTTGAATACATAAAGTGACTGATCCAAAACGGTTCGACCAACACCTGTGGTTGCAGCTCTTAGGGACTCTTCCCGACACAAAGACGGACAACACACGCTATGTCTCAGCAACAGGCTTTGACCTCGCGACACAATTATGCTCGCCTCTAAATGCGCTCGCACTCGATTCCACTGAGGGTTCTGTGAAGAATCCCGAGACTGGCCACTGATCACAAAGGTTTGCTACTCTCGTTGTTGATGACGACGAACTCAAACACTATGCTCTGAGGTGAATCCAATCTGTCATTTTCTACAGTCTATGCAAGCTTTTATACAAGTGTGGCACTATATTCTCGTAAGCCTCATCACGACGCCCTTATCTCTGAGTCAGGCACCTCCTATGTCCCGTTCCATCCGGCCGACTCACAGCATGCGTTGCCTGAGACTTATCCACCAATCATAGCCATTCTTTATCCAGACGTCCACTATTGACAGGTTTTGCAATGGTGTGAGTACTATATTTGGTGCTGGCTTGTCATGCCGTGCGGCCATCAAATATCACACCCTGACTCAATCGTCGATGCATTTTCTTATTTCACCGTTCTTCCACATCCAGTCTTCCGCACTTCGTGGGTAGCTTGGTCAATTTGATTCTCTCCAATTGACCATCCCTCCTGACATGCCCACATCAATTTTTCTTAGCAACTTCCATGATGCGGTGGTTCCAGTACTCATCAAATTTCTGTTCCTCTGGCCTGCTGTTCCACTCGCGGATTCTGGGTTACCATCACTGATCATCAATCAATGAGCGATTGCACGTCACTTTGCTGCAGCACCGCATCGTTGTCGAGCTCCTTGTTAAACTCCTCGGTAGTCAGGGCAAGAGTTGTCCCTTGGTAGATAGCGTGTAGAGTAGCCACCAACTGTGCAAACATAATTGCCATCTCGTTTCGTCACATCAGGCCTATGAATCCTCTTCAACCCAGCATACTGCTTCAACCCATCCGGTATTGTTGCAGTTTCCTTGATCTGAGTGCCTGGGTGCCTCCCACTACGGCTTTAGTCTGTGAAGTCAGGCTCCTTCCTGACTCTATAATATCCCCCATCCAAGCACGAAGACACAACTTATTGCATAAGTTCGCGTTTTTGTACGGGTGTAGCTGGGTACACTGTGTCAGCGGTATACCATACCTGTTGTTTGTAGTGATAATACTTTACTCTAGCTGTCTTTTTTGACACTGTATATAACATGCCTTTCATGTTCTCCATTGTTGGGTGGAAATCCAATACACAAGAGGGTGCAAAAAATGATGTATTTCAATGTATATAATTGGGGCTAAATTAAGATCTGTTAATTATATCACAAATTCCTTGGTGGCATTGCATGCCAGTTTTTTCAAATTCCAGATGACTCAGCATCACTGCAATTGAGCGAAGCAAGGGACATTTTTAGAGCTCTTGTGTGCCAAAGCAACCCCGTCATGTTCTCATATGGCCAATTTATCAGCGTACACGATCTTTTAACCTGCATACTTACCATGCCTAGAAGTGTCGCCTATTCCAGGTGTTCATGCCCGAGTGGTCACAATGTCGCCCGACAAGGAGTCCATTCAAAAAATGCTCAGCTGATTGTATTAACCAGTAGCTTGCATGACAACCTTCAAGACCATGTACAAGATATCCACGCAATCAGTGCTTTGCAATGCACAGCATGCCACCAACATTTGGCCAGGGTTTCAAAGTTCTGATAGGGGCCAGGAAGACTGGCGTTTGATACCTTGAGTGTTTTACTGGCGTTAAATGCAGTGATTAAGGTCTCAGTTGAAGGACAGATCAATGAAGTGCTGTATGCACTGTGGGGGGTACATATACTATGACTACCATCATTTCACTTGTCAGATCCTCACCGCTTCAAGCGGCATATGGTTTCATGATAGTATTCAGATGGGCGCCGTTCTTGAGCATGAAGAAATCATAGACACCATTGAAATATCGACGTGTTAAGGGATGCATGCAATGGCAGTGATATACACCCAAATGTGACGCATGCCTCCATCTCAATTGCAGCATAGATGATCAGTAATGCTAGAAAAAGTTGATGGTCTTCCACTGATCGCTTTTGCAAGCCAATGCATTCAAATGTCACTATATGCAGTCGCCGTAGGCATGCATTCCAGTAGTGTGGATTTATTGTTACACTGAAGCATCGAAAAACTTACCAGTCCCTGATGAGAAACACAAGAATTCTATCACGCGAGTGATGGTGCGATAAGATGCCCTGCAGGTGTCAACTTTCAGAATGCAATTGCTGCAAATATTGCCTTTGCCTGTACTTGGACATATGCATACCCAAGCACTTGCCGCCAGCACCCCGCAGTGCAGCACATTTGATTCCCCGAGCCCAAGTGTGATCTCAAGGAGAGCCAAGCATGCTGCATTGGAGGGCGCTGGTGCCAGCTCTTGTGCCTGGATACTAAACAGCTTACCTGAAAGTGCTTGTATGGAAGAAAGGGATAGCAAGACATATGAGAGCAAATTCTTCGGAACAGAATTTTGATTTTTGTTCTGACTGGTTCAATTGACAGCATGCAGCAGGCTAATCTTAGGGTTTGAGGATGTATAGCAGAGGGCGGTGTCAAACAAATTGTCTATGCATGCTTCAAGTGCTGGTCACAAGTGTCCTCCATTCTGAATCCTTTCAAGCCCAGCTCTGTGCCATTTACATCGACAAAGCCCATTGCATCCACGAGAGTTTCTCGTGGCAGCCAGGATACACCCATTTTCATGAAATACAGTGAATCGTTGAGACAGATGTTCTATTGGTTTGTATTTCCGCCACTCTTTCCCAACGCTACAGGCAATTGCTCCATCTGCATGCAGGCTTGAAGCCATCCTATAGGCTGATAAACCTCGGAAATTTTTGGAACTTTTATTAATAGTTGCCCAGATGCAACACAATGCCTCTTTCTTCAAAGATCTTACATTTGTCCTCCCACAAGGTGCCCACGTCGATGATTTGGAACAAACCATTATCTATGCAGACGATCTCGATCTACTTACAAACATGTTCTGGTGGTTCTACCAGCAACTGAAAAAATTCAGACTTCTTTTGCACCTTGCTGACATTCTTCATGCTGGGCTTTCCGAAGAGCATCAATGAGTGTGTACCAGAGACTTCATCAATCATCGTACAAAAATTCTTCTGGGATTCGATAAGATATGTGCTGGAATGGGTTTTCCTGGTGTGCAACGTGTTGTGACTTGACGCTTGTTTGTTGGAAGCACTGCTGTCAGGGTTATCCTGGTCGAGAAGTCAATGACCAGTGATTTGGATGGATTATCTGTGCAATCACGGAACACTGAGAATCCTGCTCTACTCGTGCTCATCCATTCGGAATCCTGCTATACCCAGGTAGTTGAGACATGGCTCAAAAACCCTCCAAGATCATCCCATTCCTTGATCAACAGCAAATCACCTTCTCCTTGTGGCATCTGCTCCATTTGCAACCCGCTCCTTGTCTTCCGCAATGTTAGGGCACACTTCATCCGGTAGGACTTACTAGGATACCCCAAGTTTGAAGTAAATGTATCAGAGACTAAGGAGGGATGTAGAGCGCAGTTGACTAGGCGGAAAACCTAAGAGAACTAGACTGAGTTCTCTAGGTGTTTTATTCCAGTATATATACATCAAGCCTCATGGCATACATGAGGCAAAATTAGTAAGTCCACAGTAATGATGTCATGCTATGTAATGTCTGATGACTAATACTATCTAATCAATAAGATGAAAGTCACATGACTTATGTAAGCAAAGGAAAAGCAAAATAAAAAGTAAATGTAAAGTAAATGTAAAGTAAAGCATAAATAATAAATAGTACAAGACGTTTCATAACACATAGAGTGCCTCCTGTGCAGGAGTACCACCCCAAGTGCGCTCGAATCTTGTCTTGCTTTTCATTTCAAGTCCAACTCATCACAATGCCGACACGTCCTGGTGAACGTTCCTGCTGCCAGTGCCACAGCCTTGTCTTCGGCACTTGCACCCTGGATCTGCACGACCTGCCAAGTACCCCAAGAAAGACTTCGAGGTCTACTATGCCATGCTATCTGCGGCAGATATAAAGGCAAGTGAACAGCACCTGTGTTGACCTTTTCCACTAGAATTTCAAATGCCAGGCAATGATGGCGGTGCATATTTCATTTGTATACACAAGGTCGTGCTAACAAAGGTCTCAGGTGACATTGACCCCTCTTTCCCCCCTCTTTGTTTTTGTGAATCGGCTAATAGGATACACAGTGGGCCTTTGAAGTGTGTTGCGTGGGTGCACCGTGGAAGGCAGAGTAGAGGGCGGGGAGGTGAGTGGAATGGAAGTGGGTGAGGAAGGGGTCGTTGGGTTGAGGAGGGGTTGGACTGCTCTTGGCTTCTTTCAGTCCCCACAACAGCTGAACTGGGCTGAGCACTGATACCCAGTCAGAAGTCAAGATATTACAATACATTTTTACACATAACATCACGTTTCCTATCAGATCATTCCAATTAATTCCTGAGGAGCAAATAAATAGCTGAGGAAATATGTCGGTACATTACTGC